>JAFJMP010000073.1:0-42738 GCA_029692085.1 Gymnothorax javanicus | reverse complement strand
ATTATGGTCAAAATCAGTGTATGATAAATAGAACATCATAGCGCATTTTCACATACTGCGGTATTATCTACCCTCGACCTCTAGCTAAAGCTCTCGGCTGATACTGGGGTCTCGGGTTGACACTGCGTGTGATATGAAAAAAATGCCCATATGATATTCTCTATATTGTATTACGTTCTGTGTAGACTCAGTTATCCCTACCAAAAGGTGATCAAATATCCAAATAATAAGCCTTGGGTAACAAAAAGCTTTAAATCAGTCATTGACAAAAAAGCGAACCTATTTCACAGGGAACTCTCCAGGAGAAGAAGACAGCCTCCAGAGAAGTGTGAAATGAAATAAATAAGGATAAAAAAGAAAGATATAAGGAAAAAATAGAGGTGCTGTATTGCAGTGGCAATCTTCAAGCAGCCTGGCATGGTATTAAAACGATGGCATCCATAAATCATTATGTTAATGAGGAAAATAACCCATTCAGGTAAATGGGTTAAATGACCAGAATTGCCGGATTAATTTAACTTATTTTTTCTCTCGTTTCAAAACAAAGCACTTCTCGGAGAATGTTTCCTCACTTTAAAGGCTCACTTTTACCTCAAAAAACAACATTGTCATATAACAAGAATGTGTCACAGGTTTACTACAAAAAGGTTAACATAAGGAAATCTGCAGGTCTGGATGCCATCTGTGGATGTATACTGTACCACTGTGCTGAACAGCTCGGTGAGGTTTTTGTATAACTTTTTTCCAGATGTGCGCTTGAATTGGCTGATACCCACAATCTGGGAAAACGTCCACCATCATACCTATTCCTAAATCTAAAATGCCAGAGAACTAAGTGCCTTCAGACCAGTTGCAATTTACATATCCCTTTATCATGAAGATTTTCGTAAAAGCTTGCAAAAAATCATGGTGGTTTCCTTATAGATGGAAAATTAGACCCTTACAATTTGCTTACCAAACTGGTAAGGTGTTGATGATGCAAAACTTTTTATTCTGGACAGATTATACAAGCACCTAGAGAAACCAAGTCTCATGCAAGGATTTTATTTGCTGATTTTTCCTCTGCCTTTAATAAGATGCAGCCTCATTCAACCCCAATTCTGAAATAGTTGGGACAAAGTGTAAATTGTGAATAAAATCAAATGCAATGACTTTCCAAATCACATGAGCCAATATGTTATTTACAATAGAACATAGATAACATTTCAAATGTTGAAACTGAGACATTTTACGTTTTTATCCACAAAATGAGCTTATTTGAAATTTTTTGGCTGTAACAGGTCTCAAAAAGTCGGAACACAGGCAAAAAAAAGGGCTGAAAAAAGCAATTAATATATAAGAGAATCAGCTGAAGAAAGAACATTTAGCTAGTAATTAAGTTAACTGGCATCAGATGTGTAACATGATTGGCTATAAAGGATGTCTTAGAGGCTGAGTTGCTCAGAAATAAAAAAGATGGTCAGAGGCTCTCCAACCCATGAAGGCTTGCGTAAATAAATTGTGGAATACTTTAAAAATAAGCCATTCCTCAATGTCAAATTGCAAAGGCTTTGAAGGTCTCATTATCAACTGTGCATAACATCATCAAAAGATTCAGAGAAACTGGAAAATCTCTTGCGCGTAACGGACAAGGCCAAAGACCCTCACTGGATGCACATGATCTTGGGCCCTCAGACGCCACTGCATCACTCACCGGCATGATTCTATCATTGACATTACTAAATGGGCCCAGGAATACTTCAAGAAACCACTGTCTGTAACACAGTCCCCGTGCCATCCACAGATGCCACCTAAAACTCTATCATGCAAAAAGTGAAGCTATTGTTGAGCATGATCCAGAAGCGCCCGCCGTGTTCTGTGGGCCAAGGCTCATTTAAAATGGACTGTAGCAAAGTGGCAAAGTGTCCTGTGGTCAGACGAGTCCAAATTCTGACATTCTTGTTGCCTTAAATCATGGGTCGTGTCCTCCAGGCTAAAGAGAAAGACCACCCCTCCTGTTATCAGTGTTCAGTTCAAAAGCCAGCATCTCTGATGGTATGGGGATGCATTAGTGCATATGGTGTGGGACACTTGCATGTTTTAAAAGCACCATGAATGCTGAAAGGTATATAAAGGTTTTAGGCGACATATGCTCCCCTCCAGGGCGACATCTATTCCAGGAAAGGGCCTTGTGTATTTCAGCAGGACAATGCAAAACCACATACTGCAGCTATTACAACAGCATGGCTTCATAGTATACTGGACAAAAAAGTTAGGGGGATCACTCTGATTTTTAATATTGAAATATGATATGGAACATAATTTGAACTATCAAATATTTCAATTTCGAAAATTGGGGTGATCCTAATTTCCTTTGTCCAGTATAGAAAAAGTCCGTGTGCTGGACTGGCCTGCCAGCAGTCCTGATCTTTCACCGATTGAGAAACATTTGGGGCGCATAATTAAACGAAAAGTCCATCAAAGGAGACCCAAAACTCTCCAGCAGCTGGATGCAGGGGTGGAGCCCATATCCGGACTTGAGTGGAGATTTCCGTCGGTGGCTAAACTCAGCTCCAAGTGAGCCGACCAAGAGATGGCCCTGTGCAGCCGCATCGACTTGCAAGGTCGGCCCTCTGAATTAAAAACTACCATGAACAAAGCATGATCGTGAAAATCTCCAAGATGTCCTTAACTGCACATCTCTCATCTCCGACAATTATCAATAACACTTGGTTTCTCTCTACATCTCACTCATGGTTGCTATGAGTGTCAGACTCACTCTCATCAATCCAGCCTACTGATTTTTGCTTAGCCTCCTATCTTGATCTAATTCTTTTTATTCAGGACGTTACATGACTTTCATGACCACAAATATGAAATTTCTGTTATAAAATTTGTTTGTTTGTTCAATAATTAATGTAGAATGGTCGGACAAAGCCTCATGGAAATGGAACGTATCACTCTGCGTTTATCCAATGAGCGTGGGGGATGAATGAGCGGCCAAAGAGAAAGCAGGCAGGTTGAAGTAGCGATTTTTTTACATCAAGATGGAAGGCAAGAAAGTCCTGTGGAGAAAGGAGGGCCGAAAAGGCCAGAATGAAGAAAAGCGGATGCTGGAGGAGGGTGCATCAAAATGGTCAAAAATCAATTGGATTTATTCGAAACAACCAGGCATCAACTAGTGATGCAGGAAAACAATTAGCTCAAGCCTTGACGTTATTACTAGGTGCGAATTAGCATAACATTACAGCTGAGTTCTTCATAGTTCCTCCTCAGCGGGGCGGTGTCATCACGGGCGGCTAGCAACGGCAATTGTTCTTAACTCTCTTTTTTCTCTCCTCTCGTCAGCTCCAAATGGCTTCTGCATCTGCACTTTTACAGGACCTGGTTTAAACACACAGCTGTCATTTACCTCGTGTCAGAATAAAACACTCACAGTACAGATCAGTGGAAAAAGCAATCTACCAGTTGTTATTTTTACTGATACTGAAAACATTTGATTTTGTCCTAAAAAGTATTTAAAAAAAAAAAAAAATAATAATAATATGGCTGTTTTTTTTCTTGATTGATTAGATTTTGGCAATCTGGCCTATGTTTAATCACATCTAGAGGACATACAATTATAGAAATTATAAAAAAGATTTAGATTAAAAAAAAAAAGATGGTGGAGGGGATGGGTTGGGCCAGTGGTGGGCAGTGCGGTCAGAATTTTTCCAGTGGATTTTGGTGTCCCTCCGCCCTGCCCTGTATTAAAGAAGAGTGGGATCAAATTCCAATGGCTGAACTCAAGAAACTTGTCTCCTCAATGCCCAGCCGCCTCCACTCTGTGTTAAAAAAGAAGAGGAGATGCTACACCATGGTAAACAGGCCCTGTCCCAACTTTTTTGTTTGATCAAGTTTGATCAAAGACATTCATTATTTTAGAACTCGTTTGAATTCTCTGTTTGACACTCCTTTCCTTTATCGATCTTTTTAAGTTCAATTAATTTTAAAACATCTCAACAACAACATTACATCAGCGCAGCATTTTCATTCATAGATTTCCTTTGTTAAGGACTACTCACGGCCGGTCCCAGGACAGCCTGGAATTCAGTCTCCGGAGACTCTCAATGATGCGCATGCAGTATTCACGAGTTGCACACCTGGAATAGAATGTAAAATGTAGCATATCATTCTTTATTGGAAAAAGAATACAGTGAAATTGGGAGCGCTTCCTGATTCTTGCGAATTTCCTTAGCCTATGACACAGGGACTAAACAAAATTTTTTCAAAATTAATCAATTTTAAAAATTAAAAATAAATAAATAAAAACCTCGGAAAAACAAATTAACACAGCCAACAACACAGTTTGTAAAATTAGTCCTAAAATTAAATTCAATTTTAATCTGCAATTATTGGACTATAGTGGTATTCATTCATTCATCCATTCATTCATTCATTTTCCAAACCGCTGATCCTAGTACACATGAAGCTTACAGAAAGTTCAGTCAGGAAGACTCTAACTCCGTTTATTTTCTTTCCATTCACTCGCATGCTCCTCTCAAATCTCCGCATCAATCCGTCGGCGCATTGTCAATTGAGCAGTCAGCTGATGTAGCAGCTGATCTCTTCTATCCAACCGTGGCACACCACAGTCGCATTGCTAGCCAATCGTTATGTTGCTGTCTTTTTAAAAATGGCATTTTTCTCTGCCCTTGTTCGTTCATGCTGCCGTTCGCTGACCCTCCTCCTCCCCAACGCCACCCTGCTCCATCAGACCTTCCGTACTGCTGTTCCAGCTCCACCAGCCTTCAGCCATCACCGCCACCAGTGTCTGGACTCTTGGGGATTTTCCAGCTGCTGCTCTGAGCAGTGCTCCTGCTCACGAGTCTTCCCGAAGAGTCAAGCGCCCAAAGACTTGTCTGATTTTCAGCATGTTAATTCTGACTGCTGTCTTCCTGCTGTCCTGATCCTCTCATCCCTAATTTACCATCAATTTATTATTCAGCCAGCGGAGGATGGGCTTCCCAGAATAGCCAGGTTCCTCCTGAGATTTCTTCCCACTGGGGAGTTTTTTCTCACCACTGTTCAAGGCTTTTTTCTCCCCACAGGAGTTTTTTTTTGCCTGCTATTTGGGGATTAGGATTAGCCTGGGCTCTGTCCTTTTCTCTCTGTAAAGCATCTTTGTGTCAGCCTGTCTATGAAAAGCGCTATATAAATAAAATTGAATTGAATTGAATTCTACTTATGCTCAACTCATAATGAATTTTCCTGATTTCACTTGAGTCTCTCCTGATTGAACTATAATAAACGATTTCCCCTCACCTGTCAACAAATCCATGTCCTCTGACTACAACAACATGTTAGGGGGTTAAGATAGGATAGGATCTTGTGAACCATCTCAGCAATGAACTTGAAGCTGGGCTCAGACATGCTCCGTAGCAATCCCTGTCGCTTCAACACGGAGATCAGCTCCAAATGTTGGTTGCTGTTGATCTCGTGGAGCAGTGTGGAACGGTCATCATACAGTATGATCTCAGAATAACTGAGACTGTGGCAAAATGTCCCATCCACCGTTGGTCCAACAGCTGCTTAAGTGTCTCTTCTTTGTAGAGAATGACAACGGTGGGCCTCTTGCAGAACCTATACAGCATGTTAGAAACAGTGAAAAAGTCCACACGGCCTGTTCAGCTGCCAGAGCATTAGTGATGACCAAGTGCAGCTGATGGTTAAAACAGTGGAGCCGGATGGTATCTCTCGGTCTAGTTTTTTGCTGTCGCAGTTTTGCACCCCCCAATGTTTGCCTGACATCAGCAAGGCGCCATCATATACCTGATTAAAGATTTTTCCTGGACTCAGTCGGCTTTGGTCAGCTCTTGGAGGATTGTGTCAGTCAGTGTAGCCAATCCCCTCACGGTCAGCGGTGGCGATTAAAGGCGCTCAGTCAGCTCACACAACTAATTCACGAAGTGTATGACTATAGCAAATTCTCTCTCCAGTTCGTCCCGTGTTCCATCTGCTTTCAAGGTGTAGAACGACTTCGCCGACCTCTCCCACTATGTGCTCGGTTACTAAAGTACTCATTATCTCGACTAAACTGTTGTGGATGTCATGGCTAGTGTATCTAGCATTGATGGGATAGTTTGTGCTATCTTTACCAATTACGCATCTTTCCTCAAAGTGTACTCAACAAGGACAGAAACAGCCCGCATCCATATTCATTCATACAGCTGAAAGCATCCTGATCATCCCTAAACGGAAGCTGATTCACTGCAAGGAACTCAACAACATCAATTACTCATGACAGGAAACATTGATTCCGTTCCAACTGCTCTGCGTTGATTAATGTTGTGATCTCTGTACCTATCTGAATGCGTCTCTCCTTGTCCCTCCACAAAGCTTCACAAGTCAGGTGCTCCTTTGATAATGAATGTTTATTAAGTCCCTTGTTATTTTCCTCTGCATGCTTCCAGTCACGATATCGATGACTGTGAATGTAGTGTCTGTAGCAGATGAAGGTCCTCGGAACATCCTGCATGGATAACAAAACGCAGCATCCGCCTCAATAGAGTATTCCAGCCAGTCTGGGCCTCCATACCAGGAGCTCTTTTTTTGCCGGAGAACAGGCGAGCAGGAAAGTTGTGCAGCGTTACTTTTCTTGGCTTCTTGGCGCCTAAATCGGTTGGCACTGCTGCTGCTTGCAACAGGACTCTGCTCTCTGCTGCTGCTGTTTTTTGGAAGAATTTTCTGAAATCCATTATGCTAATTTAGCTTAGCTATGTGTCGAACTTAACGGCGCAATTTCTTTAAAATTATTTTTTTAATTCCGCCAGAGTTCGGAGAAGACACACTTATACTCTGCCTCTGATTGGCTAAACCTAAGACTGACTGTAACCTCAATTTTAAAAGGTGACCTATTATGCTATTTTTCCAAATTTATATTTTGGTCTTTGACTCCCCTAAAGTACTCCTGATCGTGCAAAGTAAAAAAAAAGGGTGCCGCCCGCTCATACTCGCCATCCTCAAAAAAAAAACCCATTTGTAGTCCATAGTAGTCTCTGCCTGAAATGCCTCATTGGGGTGGCTCTTCGCTATAGCCCCCCCACTCCCGTGTGCCCACTTTCTTCTGGCTGGCCAGCTCTGTGGGGCGGATCTAGGCGGGACGAGGCAGCAGAACGGAGTTTTCCTGGTCCTGGTCAGAGTGAAACTGCGCGTCTCGAAGAATCGCGGGCATATTCTGCAATCTAACGCCCAGTACATGTGTATAGATCTAATGGAATTAACTTGTTCTAATAAGCGAACGGCGAAAGTGGAGGGGCGCAGTGTGAAAGTCTGGCAGTTCAAGCACAAATTTGCTATCGGCTACAGTTTGCTACGACAACAATGGTGAGTACAGCGGTATTTTCTACTCTGTAGCTAGGATACAGGAAAGCTAGAATCCACCCCATATAGACACACATTTGTAGAGGCAATTCGACATGCCCAAGTGTAGACCGGAGACCGTAGAAATCCGGTGGGTCTGAGTTTAGAGGGAAACATGGACAGTGAGGAGCAGCTAAAAGTGGAACAACAGCTTATGGACAGCTTCGTGTGTATTAGGACCTGCTGGTTCGTGTGCATAGCTGTGGTGTGTTGTTAGCGTGGAGAAAGCGAACAGCTTCTGCGCTGGTATATGACGGAGGGGCGAAAGCTCCAGGCTAAACGGTTTTTTCGAAGATTGCCCATGGCAATGGTTTACTTATTGCTTCGAATGACCAGCTTTTCCTAGCGGAAAATGGGCACGTTATGGATAGTGTGCGAGAGCTAGATAGAGCTCCGGTTATGTCATGAACATAATACAGGTTTTACAGACCGTAAGTTCCGTCTCGTGAACCGTTGCTTATGTGGAGCTAGCTAATCGATCACTTTTTACAGGAAAGAATTTAATATTCAATCGATGGCAATGCAGAGAAATCGTTTGTTATACGGACATGTTATAGCCTGTGCGCTTCCCTATTGCTTTCACTGGTAGCATCAGAGAGCTTGCCCAGACATTGGAAATGTATCAGGCTGACCCCGGTCATGGATAAGTAAAGCGATCGTTTCACAAGCACCCAAAAACGCACCCCAAGCTCTGCAAAACCTACGTCTGGTCTAACTGCAGCCCAACTCGGTAGAGACACATACAGCACCTCTCCGGTTAGCTTCAACTGTAGTGGCTACAATCAGGCAACGTTATGATGAAACTGTCACATTGATGCTTAGCGAAGTAACACAAGCATACCAATCATAATTGCTGCATATAAGTTAACCAGGAGCATTTTTAATTAGCAGAGCACGCGAACTAACATGCAGTAGCTGATAAGCGGTCATGACTTTGAATGTAATCTGTCGCGCAAAAAATTCGTTTCGCGTCCGGTGTGAAAGCTGCTTAACGCGCCCATAACGCGTGTAGTCGCGTCTTTGCATTGACTTTGAATGTAACCTGTCACGTGAAAAATTAGTTTCGCGTCCAGTGTGAAAGCTGCTTAACGCGCCCATAACGCCTGTATTCGCGTCTTTGCATTGACTTTGAATGTAGCTAATCTGTCGCGTGAAAAATTTGTTTCGCGTCCGGTGTGAAAGCGGCTTGATTTGCCCATAATGCGTGTATTCGCATTTTTGCATTGACTTTGAATGTTGGCTAATCTGTCCTGCGAAAAATTCGTTTCGTGTCCGATGTGAAAGCAGCTTTATGGATAATCTGCGACAGCTAGAGAGAGCTCGGTTATGTTATGAACATAATACAGGTTTTGCAGACCGTAAGTTCGTTAAGCGGACAAGTTGCTTATGTGGAGCTAAGGAATCGATCACTTCTACAGGAAAAGAATTACCTATTTAATCTCCGCCTTTTTAGGCTTTTTATTAGCCTCAACAATTTCTAAAGGGGATGAAATTATGTCAAGGTAGTGCAGAGAAATCATTTGTTAACCGGTACAGCTTCTGCGTTTCGCATTGCTTTCACGGTAGCACCAGAAGCTTGCTCAGACATTTGTGAAGTATCCGGCTGATCGGTTATGGATAAGTGAAGCGATCACTAACTGTAGTGGCTACAATCGGACAACGTTATGATGAAACTGCCACATTGATGCTTACGAAGTAACACAAGCATACCGATCAGAATTACTGCATATAAGTTAACCAGGAGCATTTTTTTAATTAGCACGCACGCAAACTAACATGCAGTAGCTGGTAACCGAGCGGTCATAACCACAGAGACAAACCCTTGCAATACAGGTTTTACAGACAGCAAGTTCTGTTACTGTGAACAGTTGTACCAAGCATCCAAATTACAAACAAGTATTAAAAGTTAGCTTCAAATGAGGTTTATGTTCACACGCCTTCTGTAGAATTTCCCTGATATAACTCTTGCATATTTAGGACACAAACATTAGCAACAGTCGTTGGCCGCTGTGCTTCAGCCACAATCAACTGGCTATCACGCCAGGTTGGCTTATGCAGTAAAAGCAACTTGCAGCTTCTGTGTCTGTGAGTCACGGACAGTCGCGAATAATACAGGCTTTATCTTCAGATATTTTACAAAGCCTGCGTTTGAGGCCACTTGTTAGTGCTAACTATCGCTAGCGGTCCTGCTAGCCACCCGTAATCACGTTAGCTTCAATTACATTATTTGCTGTTATATCGTTGCTTACAGCTTGTGGCTCAGAGCTTGATCGATGCAGCTGCTTCAGGTTTGAGAAGCAGCTGAAACACTTATCCTGTGTCGAATTATCCTTTATTTATAAAGCTGTCTTAGCTGAAATGCTGAGCACAAGCAGCTAACGTTCCTTTGCGTGGCTGTTTGCTGCCAGCAAACAAAAAGCTACCCACTGATTTCTGGTGGCATCCTCTTTTGGAAGAGAAATAAGTGTTTTTCTTCGCGTCCAAAAGTAAACAGACAAGCAGCTTTGAGAAAAATACTGACAAAACTGCACCTCAAATGATCTGCGGTTCTTCTTTTGTATTTCCAAAAGTGTCGACGCTACTAAGGCATAGTATGATCTGCCGTTGTTAGTGCCTGCTAGAATAGTTTCGGTGTGGGCAGGTCCAGCGCCGTGATTGGCTCTGGCTAGGTCTGTACTAATTGGACGGCACAACCTGACGTCAGGTTTTGCCCAGATCTCGCGAAGATCTCGGGAGGAGCTGTTCAGAGAGGAAATCACATTCACGAAATCACGTTCTTGGATTACGGCAAAACCCCTGTATCTTATGTTTAGAAATTTTTCAGAGGTTGAGTATGGACAACTAACATTATAACATTACTAATATGTATTAAAAGAAGGATCAGCATAATAGGTCCCCTTTAAAGGAGCAAGATGTAAGTTTGTGGCCAAAACTGGTAGTGCAATCACATTAAAAATAGTGCAGAGCGCAGTATCCCCTCCTCCTCTCCCCCAGACGAGAGGTTGCCAGCTAGGTTGCCGCATCCAGCAAGAACATCTACTACAAGGAGCTACCATGGCTACATTTCAATATCGCCAATGATTTGCTCTGACAGGGTTGTGTTCAGTTCAGGTCAGAAAAAGATAGAGACTAATGACTAACTAACCTTAGCAATGGTCATATTGGTCAACACAAATCACTCTTCTGTGTGGATAGCCCACTAAAGTCCTTAATATAATATGCATAAAGAATGAATGAGGACTCATTTGACCGATGTACTGTCTCAATTACATTTCATATTGGAACGGTTTCCACAGCGTCTCAGCATAAAGCCAGAGAAACAAACTAATAATGCATTGCTAATGTTAGCAATGAAGAGCCACGGTTTTTATTTCTCAAACAATTTGTTACCCAGTCAATTCGATGACCCGCCTGCATACACACTAACGTCCCATGAGCGAACATACATACGTTATTCGACTGTAGAGAATATTTGAAATGTCGTGCCTACATTAAATAGAATTAAGTTAGCCAAACTTAGCTGAATCTTACCTGCCCAGGAGAAAATTAGCAACCGGCGTCGGGTCTTCAAATTCTTCTCTGCTTTCAGCCGTCTCCATCTTTCAAAAGGCATGTCCTATACAGATCCTTGTTTTGTTTCTGACTTTGTCACGGCGTATTCGAATCATAACGAGGCCTTTTTCGGTTTAGTAACGTCAAACATTTGTGCTCAAACGCTGGTAGCTGCAGCTCAGTGGTAACTGGCAACCTGGATGCGAAATGCTACTGACTTCGTGATTGGGAGATAGGTGGAGGGTGGCGCAACAGGCCAAAACACAAAATGACAACATCAACATTAGTTGTGGGCTGCAACTTTGCTTTTGTAAGGAGAATATTCTGGCTGGACTGCTGTTGTCAGTGATATAAGTATTTGAAATTAACATTATTCCTTAATGTCTGGTGATATATCAGGGCCATTTCATGATTAATCAACATACATTTCTTACATATTGCTCCTTTAACCAGTCTCATAACTGAACTGGACAAGGAGCACTTTAGTCGGCGGACAATGCCTCTCTCGCTCTCTCTTGTTTTCGATTTCTTTCAGGGAGTCTGAAGGCCTTACTGCTAATGTTACATATGTACTAGGCATAATTATTTATTTTACATATGCAAAGGAGCCGTATGTAAGTTTGTGGCCAAAACTGGTACTACAATCACATTCAAAATAGTACAGAGCGCAGTATCCCCTCTCCCTCTCCCCCAGACGAGAGGTTGCCAGCTAGGTTGCCGCATCCAGTAAGAACGTCTACTACAAGGAGCTACCATGGCTACGTTTCAATGTCACCAATGATTTGCTCTCACAGGGCTGTGTTCAGTTCAGTTCAGAAAAGATCGAGACTAATGACTAACTAACTATAGCAATGGTCATAGTGGTCAACTTGCTCGTCACTCTTCTGTGTCGATAGCCCACTAAAGTCCATACTATAATATGCGTAAAGAATGAATGAGGACTCATTTGACCGATGTACTGTCTCAATTATATTTCATATTGCCATAATGGCTGTGCTAATGTTGGAACGGTTTCCACAGCGTCTCAGCATAATACCAGAGAAATAGACTCTAATAATGCATTGCTAATGTCAGCAAATGGTTTTGGTCGCGCGTTTTTATTTCTCAAACAATTTGTTACCTAGTCAATTCGATGACCCACCTGCATTCGCACTAACGTACCATGAACGAACATACATAATGTTAGTCGACTGTAGAGAATATCTGAAATGTCCGTGCCTACTTTAAAAAGAATTAACTTCGCTGAATCTTACCTGTCCAGGAGAATATTAGCAACTTCAGCGTCGGTCTTCAAATTCTTCTCCGCTTTCAGCCGTCTCCATCTTTCAAAGGCATGTCCTAAACAGATCCTCGTTTTGTTTCTGACTTTGTCACGACGTATTTCAGAATCATAACTAGGCCTTTTAGGTTTAGTAACGTCAGACATTTGCGGTCCGAGACGCTGGTAGCTGCAGCTCAGTGGTAACTGGCAACCTGGATGCTGAAATGCTACTGACTTCGTGACGGGGAGATAGGTGGAGGGCAGCGCAACAGACCAAAACACAAAATGACAACATCAACATTAGTTGTGGGCTGCAACTTCGCTTTTGTAATAAGAATATTCTGGCTGGACTACTGTTGTCAGTGATATAAGTGTTTGAAATTAACATCATTCCTTAATGTCTGGTGACATATCAGGGCCATTTCATGATTAATCAACATACATTTCTTACATATTGCTCCTTTCATTCTAATTATTTGTTTTAGTGTGAAGGTTCATCTATCACATTTTTTTTTTTTTTTTTTTCGATTTACGGGACTCTCTTCAGGGCAGGCTCAGGTGACTTAGTGGGCGGGCCGGACCTCCAGTGGCCGCCCCCTTGTTGCCGGGTGTGCTGACGCCACAAGCACCGCGGCACTGACGTTTGATTGGATAATGCGTTATAGTGTACACTAACCCACTATATAGGGCACTATGTAGTGAATGTTCTACGTTGAAAACAATATAGAGAGTGAGTGAGCGAATGGACAAGTGTGCATTCCGAACGCAGCCTTAGATTCCCCAAGTAAAAATGTCTGCCCCCTGATATTGATGCCGATTTGAGGACTCGCCGGTTTTAAAATGCGACGCATTGGATCATTACCAAATTAAAATTTATAAAACGATGCGTTCTAGACATTTCAAGAATTCTACTTTCTGCTGAAATATACTTTGCTGAGGTGCGGTCTCCTCCTTTCAGGCTGCATTCAAGTGAGCAGCAAGGTTTGCGGCTGCGTCGCAGGCTTGCGTGACACGGCTGTAGGGGCAGTACGAGCCAGCGCGAACAATGAGCAGAGACTGCCGCGCAGCACATCACGTGAATCATCACACGAAACTTCCTGCAAGTAAATATGGTGACTTACGCAGCAGCAGAACAAATAAATGAGATGAACGATTTGGATATTCCACTCGTTATTCATGGATTTATGAATGATCATCAGGGTAGGACACAAAAGTGCAAAATGAATGACTTGTCACTGTGTGCATTTATGCGCCAGATACTCGTTAGTCGTAGGCTATTGTTTTTCATATGCTTTCAATGCCCGAAACGTCATATATGGTCAAACGCAAGTCTGTGCTATGTTCATGAAATGATGAAAATAAACGCACGGATCAAAAAGCACTGCTGACTTCAAAGTCAAAGTCAAATGTGTATATATGTGAAAAATTCTCTGCAACCACATTCTCACAGTGCTAGTTCTAAAATTTATACAACGTAATTGTTATTGTTGCTGCCATCCCAAGGAACAATTTCACACCAAACATGGCTTAATTGCTTTGAAAAATATGAGACCCAGGAGGAATTAAAGTCATAAAAAAGCATAATTTGGCAACATTTTTCTTCACAAATTGAAAGTTTAACATTAAAATTAATATAGTTCCCAAACTGATCCACCCTAAATATTTGGTAAAAAGTAGGTGCAGTATGCCAAGTTCGTTTGCACAAAGTTTCAAGAAATTCTCTCACCGTAACAATGTAGTAGGGACGGCTGTTCCATTTATAGTTACAATTACGGTGAAATTACAATGAAAGCATCTCATAACAAGGATCGGAAGATTTCCAATGATTCTGCTGTCCCATCAATGACAAGCTTTGTAAAGTGGGTGGACACAAATCCATATGGATACTTGGTACTTCATAATACAAGAATCAGATGCAATATTCTTCATACTCCTCGGGTTCTTAAACTCGCCATCACAAAATTAACTGGAGCCCTAAATCTGCATAAATTCAGTGATTCATTTGAGGGAAGAGTATATCTACATACTCTCGTTATTTTGTCATTTTCCAATTAAAATGTCTTTTGCATGCTTGAATACACTTTGCAAGCTTCTTTCTTTAATTTCCTTCCGGATATCTTACATTACAAAAAAGTAAAATGAACTTCTCACAAGTGACATAAAAACCAGTTGAACAGGATTTGCTCGTGCGTTGATTTATTTAAAAGTTTTCCGTCATTCACTTTTGTCAGTGAAACTGGCCCAACTCCAGACTGAACAGCGGGGGAATATCCCTGGCTGATTTACTGGGTACGACTTGTCGCATGAATCAGATTTTTTTTTAAAATTACTGAGCTGAATGACGACAGAAGTGCTGGCATTGGAGTTTTTTTTTTTTTTTTTTTTTTAACTGCAGAATAGTACAAACGAGATGACATCATCGTCCATAATGCTACATGTTCCCCTTGTTGGAACCAGTGGCGGCCTTAAGCATCTGGGGGGCCGTTTCAAAAGCAAATGTGGGGCCCTATAAAACATAAGAGCTTCATCATTTCGCTGGATGATGAGTCCTGTTTAGTTTCATTATTGTTTATTCTTTATTGATATTGTGTATATTTATTCTTGATTTATAAGTATTATTTACTTACTTTTTGTCTTTATGTTGAACTGGCCTTGTCTTTGTGTTTTATGTCTTGTACATGTTAATTAGTCTTCCCTTGTGTATCTAATGGTTTGATCAGCCAGCTTAAATGTCCCCCTTGTGTGTCATTTTGGTGGGTCAGTCTGTGTGTTCAGTTCTTTATTGCATTTGCACGTCATGATTTGAGTTCTGTTTGTTTGACCTCTTAGGCTTAGGGCAGCACTTTTGTTATTCTTTATTTTGAATGTTTTGCATATGCTTTTAACCAGCACTTTTTGTAAAATAACGGTTTCATTTTAATCTTTAACTCTGCGCTCCCATTTGCCTTACTGCTTGGTCCCTCACACTGACCATGAAAGAAAGGTCAGTAAATGGCTGGATGAAAACGATATTCGTATAATTATTGTACACTCTCTTCTGTTATTTCAGTCAAAAACAGCCATAATAAATTTTAATGAAAATTAATTTAAAAAAAGTGAAAATCAACTTCTATGTGCAATAATGAAGGTCAGAGCAAGAATGAATAATATAATATACAAATGTTTATTGGTGAAATATTCAAACCTTTACAGAACACAATGTGGTAAAGTACCAACTCCATCACAGTCCAATTCTACATTCTCACAAACATAATACAACACAATTGTTAAATAAATAAAAAATAATAAATTAACGTGTCCAGAATTAAATTAAATCAAATGGATTGCTGTAATATGTAAATTGATGAACTTCATGGAAGTTTACATTACAGGACTCAATCTCATATTTTCAAAGTATCAACTGTAATTTAAACAGTTCTTACAGGTTGAAATAACCTTACAACCTCAAAATATATGCTATATAATACTCAGAGCACTAAAGAGTTGAGAAACATTCTGAAACCTCAGTGGTCTTTTCCAGTATGATCCTGGATAAGGTAACTCATTTGAGATTATTTATTGACACTTGAGTGCATTAATTCAAGGTAAATAAAGTCCCTGAAGTGAACAGTCTTCATATCACAGCCAGTTATAGCTCTCTCTTCTTGGCTCTCAATGGTGGCCTTGTTTAGCTTTATTCACACTGAGAGAATGATTTCTGAAAGGCTTAATTATCAGTGCAGGATGCCCAGCCATGTAGAACATCTATCTGATGTCCCTCCCATTGCTGTCCTGAGCTGTCTCTGAGGACCTCGGTACTCTCGACCTCACTGGACAACTCATCTGACCAGCCGTCACTGTCTCCACGATCACGGTTAGACTGTTGGGTCTGAAAGCACACCTGGCAGACACGGACGGGTTTACAGGAGATGTTGGGGATGAGGGCGCGTTTTTTGGAGCAGGAGTCACAGACAACGAAGCCACATCGCCTGCAATGGTGTCGTCGCTGCGTGAAGGTGAACTTTGTAACACAGCGCATACAGATCTCCGTTGCACTGTCAGGGACCCAGGAGGAGGCAGAGTCCAACTCAGGTGTTGAGCCCATCTCCTTTACTCTCTTGGCGTGCCACTCCTCGATGTGGCTTTTCCAGGCTCGCTTCTCTTGGGGCGAGGCGGCTGACACAAAGAAGGACTTGCGGGGTGTGCGCAAAAGCCACTGGTTCTTCATGTCTTCAGAGTCTTCCACATCCTCCACCTTAACATGCTCTAATGGAATGAGCTGCTGACCTCTGTACCAACGGCCCTGGACGAGAATGCGGCCGTACACCAGGATATCGTTGAAGAGGAAGAAGACCCGCGGCTCAGGGCTTCCTTGACGGCCGAGCTTCATCAAACGGCCCTTTCCCACCATGATCCGGCCCGGTTTCTTTAAGGGCTTCCCTGAGGGACCAAAGGAGCTTTCTATTGCTAGAATCTTCTCCAAGTTCTCCTGTGTGGAAGCCAGCTGTTCAGCCATGATGGTCAGTGTAACTTCACTCTGTGGGAAATAAACCAGGTTTTGAGCCTTTCACAGATAAATACACTTCAAATGTAATTCCACCTATAACAATTGCTGTTAAATCTGTGCAGGTTAAAGGTAGATGCTTGAAAAACTAGAACATCTGATGCACTTAAATGCAATAAAATGCAGCTTGTGAATATTCAGTGGGGAGACAAGATGGGTACACATTTATACAAACAAGTGCTGTCTTGACTCATCTCAACAACTTTTTCCCCCATTAAATCTGTTGCACAGGCAAAGGACTGAGAAGTGTTAAATTTACCTCAGTAATTTTCAGTTCTTCAAAGTTGCTCGGTAAGTCCTCGGTAACCTGGTGAATGCGCTTGTCTGGTGATCCACCTGAGCTAAAGGTAAGCTGGTAAACTTCTGAGATCTACAATTCAAATCAGCATATTTATAAGTGCAGATTTCAGTTCCCCTCCCACTGATGAAAGACAGTCCTCTGTGTTCCGGTTAAGGGCGAGTAGTATTTCTTGTCAGCGAAAGGGGGCGTGTACCAACACATCATTTCCAGCTCATGGAATGTCTCATTGTCTTCAGAGCTGCACAGAATGCTTGACAAAAATAAAAAACCCTTTCAAAAGTCAGACCTTGTGGTAATTAAGGAAAAAAATCATTCGGGTTCATTAGTATTTCGGCTAATAATCACCTTTGCAAGGCTTTTGGTGTCAAAATCCAACATTGAAGTTGCAAAAAAACATAATGAGAATTTAAAAGAGGCTCAGAGGTAAAACAATACATTCCTGGGATCATTAACTCCTTGACCACAAGTGTGTTACATCCGAGTATGATATTCAAAATTACCCACTGTCAATGAGCCATAGAAGATTGCCATTCAAGTGGCTCTCCAAGCTCTCCAAATTGTGCAATAAATCAAATCATAAAATTATATGTTTTAAGCAATTTAATTTCTCACTCATGAAGCCCAATATGAATTAATGATTATTAAGAGGGAGTAAGCATTAGTTCATCAATAAAGGATGGACATCAATGCTCTCCAAAACCTCTCCAAACCCATAAAATGCTTTTTCTCCATTGTAAAGTATTGAAATGGTTGTCAATTAACAGATAATAATCGAGAAAGTGTAACGTGGGTGTGAGCTACAGCTGTACGTTTATGGAGTACAATGTCAGCATGAACTAATCAGTCAGTCTCTCAAAGAGAAACTGTTTGAGGTGATAACTGACCAGTGAATGTTGCGAGGGGCATATCTATGCAAAATCAATGGCAGGGTAATATGTTTATTTAGTATCTGGTGGCTATAAAAGACTGTATAATGATGTAATAGCAAAACCATGTTGATTTTTTGTTTCAGAATGCTGATATTTTTCACGACTAAATTGGCATACATTTGGACTATTCTGGCTTTAGCTTGTTGTAACTAGTCACCAAATTTTTTGTTTTGAGAGATTATGTTTATCAACTGCTGGATAGATGCGATTAAAAAAATATTTCATGCCGTCTGCAGATCAGGTTGGGTTGAGGAGCTTAATTCATGCAATTTTTGGGCGGCGAGCCCAGGCTCATCCTGACTTGTCATATAGTGATGCTACCTGACCAACCGTCGACATACTATGCAAAAGGAGGCTTTTGACGTCGTTATTTGACACCAATTGAAAACAAACCCCACCCACCAACGCATAACCCTTAACCCGAACCCTAGCCCTAACTGTCAAATAAGAACGGCAAAAGCCTCCTTTTGCATTATATATCAACGCTTGGTCAGGTAACGTCAATATATGACGAGTCGGGATGAGAATGTGCTGGGGGGCAGTGGTGGGACTTAACCAACTATATTCTAAATATTTTACGGGCACGGGCCGCTTCCTCGTGAATGTTCAGTATACATTTCACGTCGACCCCATATTGTTAAAACACTGCAACTGAGTGCATCAGTTAAACAGCTCCACAGACACAAGCATCTACGACCTGCTCCTCTGGACAAGGGAGTCAAACATGCTTGCACATGGATTTAGAAGGAGAATTAACTATGTTGATGGGGCACACTGAGACATTCGACTGCATCATCCTAGAAAGGTCTGCGACAGCTTGCAATTTTCATAGGAGAAACAACTGTTCCAGTGCAGGTACAATTACAGTGAAATTTCAGTGAATGCAGCTCATTGCAAGGATCGGCAGATTACCAATGATTCTTATGTCCCATCAATGACAAGCTTTGTAGAGTGGGTGGACACAAATCCTTATGGATAAATCCTGATTGATAGAAGCCTATCGAGAGCCAACATACAGACTGGAAATACAACAAAGTTATATCGACATATACATAAAGAAGATATGAAATTAATTTTTTATGCAACACCTTGAGTATTGTATGCAGTTTGGTACTTCATAATACAAGAATCAGATGCAATATTCTTCATACTCCTCGGGTTTTTAAACTCGCCATCACAAAATTAACTGGAGCCCTAAATCTGTATAAATGCAGTGATTCATTTGAGGAAAGAGTATATCTACATACTCTCTTGTTTTGTAATTTTCCAATCCCAATAGCATTTGCATGCTTGAATCTACTCTGTGAACTTTGTTGCGTTCATTCAGTTTTTGTTATTTTAAATTCCCCAGTAGACTGAACTTTTGCCGAGTCCAATAAAAACCAGTTGAGCAGGATTCACAGGCACATTGCTTTTTTAAAAACTTGTCTGTCACTCACATGTGTCTGTGACACTGGCTCAAGTCCAGACTGAACAGCAGGGGAATATCCCTCGCTCATTTACTGGATACGACTGGTTGCATAAATCATTAAAAAAAATTACTGAGCTGAATGACGACAGAAGTGCTGGCATTGGAGTTTTTTTTTTTTTTTTGACATCATCCTCTCTAATGCTGCAAGAAATGTTCCCTTTGCTGGAACTAAAATGTCGTTACACATTCTCCAGAGAATTTAACTGACATGAATGTTGTAATTGTACAAACACCAGTAACTGCATATTTCTTGCTTGAAAATGGAGCTTTCATGGGTGTTTAATTGTTATTTGAAAGCATTTCAAATATAATGATTTGATATTAATGCAGATAGTACACTTGCTCTGTAAAGCAGGAACAATACACTCAGGTTAAAGAAGGTAAACTTAGAAACAATTGTCCTATTCTCCACCGTCCTAACCGGTGGGACACGACGCCTTGTCTTAGGAGTCACAACCAGAGACCACCTGCCCATACTGCCCAACAAAAGCAAACTGCCTTTGATCAAAAATGAGTCAAACCAAAATTAGTTATCTGCATGGCGTCCTTATCCTGCTACAAATTCCTTTGTTACATTTTCCTCTGAAGTGGAGAAAACTTAAAAAAAACAGACAAAACACACTCATATTTAAATAGCAACTCAAAAACTTTGTGGCTTTTCAATTTGTATCAGTGTAATTGCCGCAGTCAGCCTCACTACGGCAGTGCACACGTAAATAATTTCTAAAAAGAGCTGTGTCACGATTACTGCACATGCTCAGAACTTTGAAAACTAACAAAACATCAAACAAAATGATTCTGCTCAACTGCAAGTCACAATCTGATTCTGTCATTGCTAATCTGTCTGTTGGTGCTTTAGCCAAAGGATATGAAGAATGTCAGCTGGTTTGCAAATCACCAATAAACATCATGGAAGAAGAGATTTTCTTTTTCTTCTACGATGTTTTTTTGTTGTTGGCAATCAACTTACATTTTTCATATCCTTTGGATAAAGTGCTAAAATAGCACTTTGAATCCTCAAATTTCCATGGAAAACGCCTTAATATAAAAACCCTAATGCCTGAGTAACTAAAATATAGAAATACAATGCAAGACGATGACAGGTTTGCAAGGAGGGAATCAGATTTTGACTTGCTGTCGACTGGATTCATTTTGTTTGATTTCTTTTGTTACGATGAATTGTTTTCAAAGTTCTGAGCATGTGCAGTGATTGTGACATAACTCCTTCAAATGACACCCATTAACAGTAATAGAGTCACTCACTGTGGCTTTCAGACTCAACATTTAAAAAGTTCATCATCTGATTTGATATTCAAGCACACAGGCTGTATATTAAAGTGCTTCAGAGCAACTGCTGTATTTATGAACATTTTTTGCAGCGCAACAAAAACAAGCATGTGTTTTTACTTCGTAAAACATTCTTCTCACCCCGCCCCTTCCCTGCCTAACCCACCCCCCTTCCCAAAAAAAAATTACATCGGAAGGCCGGACAGACGGACGGGGACGGACAGGCATATCCCAAAAAGCACCACTTCGGGACCTGAGTAGTATGTATGCAAAGTTTCGTAAAGATCATGCAAACGGTTTTGGAGTTACGCTCGGGGAACAAAGTGGCAAAGTTGACACGAACGCGAAAGGGAACCGAACCTAAAACCATATGTCTCCCCTCTCCCTCCAAGGGGGAGCTATAATAATTACCCCTGCATGCAGTGTTTACACATACACAAAGAAAATTAAAGTTTGTTAAATGTTCCCACAAAAGCCATGGAAAGTAGTGATTCTGGCATTTTATGCATTTCCCTAGTGAAGGCTTTATTATTCAAGATATGAGCATCACAGAGAGTGTAAACATAAATAAAACAAGACACTTGTAGCATTTAGAATATCATCTTATTCCAGTTTATTTTCACTATTTTAGGACAGAATATGGACTGAAAGCACCAATAAACTTTCATGACACTCAGTATTGTAGTAGTAAAACAAGAGCCATCTGGCAATGGCATATCCCCCCGGCCCCCAAAGGCACATCTAGACATCATGCTCAACATGTCTATGAAGTTTTGTGAAGATCGGATGTATAGTTTCCAAGATATGGCCCAGACAAGGTATGATTACAGATGGACGCCCGCCCGGACGGACGGACGGATGGACGGACACAATGATGTCAATATCCCTCCTGCATTAATGCTGCCGGGGGATAAAAATACTGAGAATCTAAAAATGGCTCAGAGGCTAAATAATACATTTCCAGGATAATAAACTCCTTGACCACTAGTGTGTTCCATCCTAGAGTGATATTCTATATTACAAGAGCTAAATAAGACTGCTGTCCTAAAGCCAGAGTCTGACATGGTATGGGCATGTGTCAGTGCAAATTACATGAGTGCCTTGCAGATTTGCCAGGGCTCCGTTGAGGCAGAAAGATATGTATGAAATTTGGAGCAATATTCTGCTGTCTAAACACTGTCTGTTCCCGGAACATCTGGGCATTTTAAACCTCTTACCTGTGCTGTGGCTCTGTTGTTCAGCGATCATTCTGCTTGGATTGAGACAGAGAGAGGCGAAGGGAGCTGTTGAAGAAGGAAGGAAGGAGATTTACTGTTGTTTCAAGGGTTTTTGCTGATAATTCGCATGTTAAAGCTCAAGCATTAAAAGAAGTAAGACGATTTGCTCCCCTTGTATAACCTTTGCTGCCGTGTGGGCAGGGAGATACTTTCCCCTCTATTTTTTCCCCTTGTAACAACTCGGTCAGCAAGTAGCTGAATGAAGTCGCAAATCTGGTCAAATAAAGGTAACGGGGTTTTCTTTTGGAGGGGGATACCGGTCTCCTGGGAGCAAACTGAAATAAACTTAGTGGCTACGCTCAATAACTAGCAGGCTAAGTAAATTGTATTATATACAAAGTTAATTCATAAAACTGGGTTATTTTCAAGAGCTGTGCTACTCTACCCTGGATTTCTGTTGCTAATTTAGCTAACAAACTTTTGCAAACTTTTTTTTTAGCATTCCCTTCTGGTCGTTGTGGCTTGATCACGTGCTCTCATTCAAGATTTCCATCAATTACATCTGAAATTAAAATATTAGTAAAACAGAAAAACATAACTTCATCAAAATCATCGATCCAGCATTATGGTTGGTTTTTTTGGGAAACAGATTTAAGGACAAACATGCACTTGGTGCTGCACAAATTGTTCTTCCATCAGATAGGCATCAGCAGTGTACCTGGTACAAGCAGCGAATCCTTCTGGCCTTGTCTGGTTCTCTTTGTTTGCTTGCTCGTAACCTCTCTGCAGCCCTTGGCCTCTCAGGGTCCGCTTGGTGGCGCCAGATTTTTGTTACACCTTTGTTGCGTCTATCTAGTCAAGGGTTACGTAGCCGGGATGCTCGAATGATTTTCTGTAAGATCCTGCAGCCAACGAGAGATTCAAAGGACTTATCGTGCATCTTCGGCAAGATTCTTGCGTAATTTTTCAGGAATCTTGTGCATCCGCAGGCCCTGCTGCTCACTCGAGCATGGCAGAAGTCCCCTCTAGGATTGCACCATCAGTCTGATGACATAATGGGGAAAGAGAGTCCTGTTTAGTTTAATTATTGTTTATTCTTTATTGATATTGGGTATTTATTTTAGATTTATAAGTATTTACTTACTTTTGTCTTTATGTTGAACGGCCTTGTCTTTTGTGTTTTTATGTCTTGTACATGTTAATTACTCTTCCTTGGGTGTCTAATGTTTTGATCAACCAGCTTAAATGTCCCCCCATGTCATTTGGTGGGTCAGTCTGTGTTCAGTTCTTTATTGAGTTTGCGCATCATGATTTGAGTTCTGTTTGTTTGACCTCTTAGGCTTAGGGCTGCACTTTCGTTACTGTTTATTTTGAACATTTTACAAATGCTTTTAACCAGCACTTTTTGTAAAATAACTGTTTCATTTGAAACTTTCACTCTGCGCTCCCATTTGCCTTACTGCTTGGTCCCTCACACTGACCATGAAAGCAGTTCAGTAAATGGCTGGATGAAAATGATATTCAAAGAATTACTGTACACTCTCTTCTGTTATTTCAGTCAAAAAGCAGCCATAATAAATTTTAAATGAAAAAGTGAAGATCAAGTGCTATGAGCAATAATGATGGTCAAGATTAAGTATGAGAAAAACATTTATATATTATATTTATTGATGAAAATATTCAAACCTTTACACAACACAATACATTTTGCAGTACCAACTCCATCACAGTCCAATTCTACATTCTCACAAAACATAACTAACACTATTGTTAAATAAATAAAAATAATTAATATGTTCTGAATTAGTCAATATAAAACTAATGGTGCTGTAATATGTAATTTGGTAAACTTCATGGAAGTTTACATTACAGGACAATCTCATATTGCTAAAAGTATCAACTTCAAGCAGTTCTTAAGGTTAAAATAACCTTACATTCTCTGAAAATATCTCTATATAATACTCATAGAGCACTAAGAGTTAGAAACATTCTGAAACCTCAGTGGTCTTTCCAGTATGATCCTGGACCAAGGCAACTCTTTTGTGATTGTTGTTGACACTTGAGTGCATTAATTCAAGGTAAGTAAAGTCCCTGAAGTGAACAGTCTTCATATCACAGCCAGTTATAGCTCTCTCTGCTTGGCTAGACAATGGTGGCCTTGTTTAGCTTTATTCACACAAAGTGATTTCTGAAAGGCTTAATTATCAGTGCAGGATGCCCAGCCGTGTAGAACATCTATCTGATGTCCCTCCCATTGCTGTCTGAGCTGTCTCTGAGGACCTCCCGGTACTCTCTACATCACTGGGCGACTCATCGACAACCGTCACTGCTCATGATCGTTGGTTGGAGCTATTTGGGTCTGAAAGCACACTGGCAGACAGACGGGTTTACAGAATGTTGGGGATGAGGCGTTTTTGGAGCAGGAGTCACAGGCAGCGTAGCCACATCGCCTGCAATGGTGTCGTCGCTTGCGTGAAGGTGTTTTGTAACACAGAAGCGCATACAGATCTCCGCTGCACTGTCAGGGACTAAGGGAGAGTGAAGTCAACTCCGGGTGTTGAGCCCATCTCCTTTACTCTCTTGGGCGTGCCACTCCTCGTGTGGCCTCCAGGCTACCGCTTCTCTTGGGCGGGCGGCTGACCTAAGGACTTGCGTGGTGTGCACAAAAGCCACTGTTCCTCATGTCTTCAGAACCACATCCTCCACCTTAACATGCTCTAATGGAATGAGCTGCTGACCTCTGTACCAGCGGCCGTTGACGAGAATGCGGCCGTAAACCAGGATGTCATTGAAGAGGAAGAAGACCCGCGGCTCAGGCCTTCCTTGACGGCCAAGCTTCATCAAACGGCCCTTTCCCACCAGGATCCGGCCTGGTTTTTTCAGGGGCTTCCCTGAGGGACCAAAGGAGCTTTCTATTGCCAGAATCTTCTTCAAGTTCTCCTGTGTGGAAGCCAGCTGTTCAGCCATGATGGTCAGTAACTCCTCTGTGGGGAGGAAATAGAAAACCAGGTTTGAATTTCACAGACAAGAAATATCAATTCCACCTATAACAATTGCTGTTAAATCTATTTTGAGTTAAAGGTAGATACTTAAAAACTAGAACATCTGATGCACGCTTAAATGCAATAAAATACAACTATTGGATATTCAGTGGGAGACAAGATGGATACACACATACAAACAAGACAATGCTTGACTCTTCTCTCAACAACCTTTCCCCCATAAAATCTGTTGCACAGGCAAAGGACTGAAAGTGAAAAAATTTACCTCAGTAATTTTCAGGTCTTCAAAGAAAGTTGCTTTCATTAAGTCCTAGGTAACCTGGAGAATCTTGCAGCTTGTCTGGTATTTGATCCACCTGAGCTAAAAAGGTAAGCTGGTAAACTTCTGAGATCTATAATTCCTAATGAACATATTTATAGAGATTCAGATTTCAGTTCCCTCCCACTGATGAAAGAGTCTACTCTGTGTTCTGGGTTAAGCAAGAGGCGAGTAGTATTTCTTGTCAGCGAAAGGGGGCGATGTACCAACACATCATTTCAGCTCGCTCATGGAATGTCTCATTGTCTTCAGAGCTGCACAGAATGCTTGACGAAAAAGGAAAACCCTTTCAAAAGTCAGACCTTGTTGTAATTAAGGAAAAAATCATTTGGGTTCATGAGTGTTTTGGCTAATAATCCCCTTTGCAAGGCTTTTGGTGTTAAAATTCAACATTGAACTTGGAAAAAACACATAATGAGAATTAAAAAAATGTCTCAGAGGTAAAACAATACATTACCGGGATCATTAACTCCTTGACCACAAGTGTTTACATCGGAGTATGATATTCAAAATTACCCACTGTCCATGAGCCATAGAAGATTGCCATCCAAGTGGCTCTCCAAGCTCTCCAAATTGCGCAAAAAATCAAATCATAAAGTAATATTTTAAAAGCAATTTAATTTCTCACTCATGAAGCCCAATATGAATTAATGATTATTAAGAGGGAGTAAGCAGAAGTTCATCAATAAAGGACGGACATCATGCTCTCCAAAACCTCTCCAAACCCATAAAATGCTTTTCCTCCATTGTAAAATTGAAATGGTTGTCAATTAACAGATAATGATCGAGAAAGTATAACGTGGGTGTGAACTACAGCTGTACGTTTATGGAGTACAATGTCAGCATGAACTAATCAGTCAGTCTCTCAAAGAGAAACTGTTTGAGGTGATAACTGACCAGTGAATGTTGCGAGGGGCATATCTATGCAAAATCAATGGCCGGCTAATATGTTTATTTAGTATCTGATGGCTATAAAAGACTGTATAATGATGTAATAGCAAAACCATGTTGATTTTTTGTTTCAGAATGCTGATATTTTTCACGACTAAATTGGCATACATTTGGACTATTCTGGCTTTAGCTCGCTGTAACGATAGTCACCAAATTTTTTGTTTTGAGAGATAATGTTTATCAACTGCTGGATAGATGCTATTACAAAATATTTCATGCCGTTTGCAGATCAGGCTTGGTTGAGGAGCTTAATTCATGCAATTCTTGGGCGGCGAGCCCAGGCTCATCCTGACTTGTCATATAGTGATGCTACCTGACCAACCGTCGACATACTATGCAAAAGGAGGCTTTTGACGTCGTTATTTGACACCAATTGAAAACAAACCCCTCCCACCAACACCTAATCCTTAACCCGAACCCTATCCCTAACTGTCAAATAAGAACACCAAAAGCCTCCCTATGTATTGTATATTGACGCTTGATCAGGTAGCATAAATATGTGACGAGTCGGGATGAGAATGTGCTGGGGGGGCAGTGGTGGGACTTAACCGACTATATTCTAAATATCTTACGGGCACGGGCCGCTTCCTCGTGAATGTTCAGTATACATTTCACGTCGATTTATATTGTTAAAATACTGCAACTGAGTGCATCAGTTAAACAGCTCCATAGACACAAGCATCTACGACCTGCTCCTCTGGACAAGGGAGTGAAACATGCTTGCACATGGATTTAGAAGGAGAATTAACTATGTTGATGAGGCCCATTGAAACAGTCGATTGCATCATCCTAGAAAGGTCTGCGACAGCTTGCAATTTTCAAAGGAGAAACAACTGTTCCAGTGCAGGTACAATTTCAGTGAAATTTCAGTGAATGCAGCTCATTGCAAGGATCGGAAGATTACCAATGACTCTTTTGTCCCATCAATGACAAGCTTTGTAAAGTGGGTGGAAGCAAGTCCTAAAGCATAAATCCTGATTGATAAAAGCCTATTGAGAGCCAACAGATAGACTGGAAATACAACAAAGTTATATCGACATATGCATAAAGAAGATATGAAATTAATTTGTTATGCAACACCTCGAGTATTGTATGCAGTTTGGTACTTCATAATACAAGAATCAGATGCAATATTCTTTGTACTCCTTGGGTTTTTAAACCTGCCTTAAGGAAATTTACTTGAGCCCAAAAATCTGTATAAATTCAGTGATTCATTTGAGGGAAGAGTATATCTTCATACTTTTGTTGTTTTGTAATTTTCTAATTCCAATGTCTTTTGCATGCTTGAATCTACTTTGCAAGCTTCTTTCTTTAATTTCCTTCCAGTTGTCTTATGTTACATAAAAGTAAAATGAACTTCTCACAAGTGACATAAAAACCAGTTAAACGGGATTTGCAGGTGCGATGATTTATTATTTAAAAGTTTTCCGTCATTCACTTTTGTCAGTGAAACTGGCCCATTTCCAGACTGAACAGCGGGGGAATATCCCTCGCTCATGTACTGGGTACAACTTGTCACATAAATGATATTTTTAAACAAATTACTGAGCTGAATGACGACAGAAGTGCTGGCATTGGAGTTTTTTTTTTTACTGCAGAATAGTAAAAAATAAATGTCATCATCCTCCATAGTGCTGCAATAGATGTTCCCTTTGTTGGAACTAAAGTGTCTGTAAGGTTATGCCTCCAGCCGTCCAGCTCACCGGTCCACAAAATCCCAGATTGCACTTCAGTCATTATTCTATCATCATCAACACCTGCTTCTCATTACCGCTGGGTGGTAGCAGTGTGTATTTAAGACTTAACTTCCCTCAGTCTCATTGTGAAGTCTGTGTAATCTCATGCCTGTTTGACATAGTAGACATTTGAAGCATCTTTATGCAATTTCATTGCTTCCAATTATCTTATTTTATTTAAACAATTTAAACGATCATGAAACACATGCATTGCTTCCAACCCCTGAGTAAACAAAAGCATGAGATGTCCGGAGTCAGAATTGGTTTCCAATTACTAGTGGTGAAATCCACCGTAACACACGTGAAACTGATGAACTTCCATGCGCAAGGACTTCAGTTCTGCACGAGAATCTCTGACATTCGCATTGATTGAATAATTGCTGACTGCAGCAGGGTCATGGCCAATCATTATTTTTAAGGGATGGTTTGATCTTTCCCTGTTGCCATTCACCAGCCGCCTCTGATTTCTACATTTGTGCCTTCTGCCGTGCAGTTGGCTTATTAAATACTACTCAGTCCATCCCTTCACCTGAGTCCAGTGCTCAACTTCCTGTCCTCCGTGCATCTGCACCTTGCACAAAGTGCAAAACGTTACAGAAGACTTCACCTTAACAATGGACTCAGCAAGGATTCCTGAGGTAGGGGAGTTCGCTGCCCAGCCTCCCGACCACTGGTGGCAGATCAGCAGAGGAGATCGCCCATTTGGGGCCGCCCTGGGCCGAAGTGGTTTGCGGATTTGTGAACTCTCCATCTCCCATGCATCGCCATCAGCGCCATCCTCCTTCTCTCCTGCCGGACTGCAGGCTCCCGCAGCCGTTCCCCAGGGTGATTCGCCAATGCGCTTGCCTGAGTGCTATGACGGGAATCCTACTGCGTGCAAAGGCTTCATTCTTCAGTGCGCTCTGTATTTAACATACCATCCAGCCCTGAATGATGCAGAGAAGATTGCGGCAGTGGTGACCCGCCTCACTGGCAAAGCGCTTGACTGGGCGACAGCTGTTTGGGGGAAATCCAGCTTTAACACCAATGCCGATTTCCTCCAGCAGTTGACCACCCCGGGAAGAAGGCTGGGGACCAAATGCTGGACCTGAGCCAGGGAAGCAGGACCGCAGCGTACTAGGCTTTTCAATTCTACAACTTAGCTGCAGCCAGTGGTAGGAGCGAGCTTGCACTGATATCCATCTTCCAGAGGGGCCTGTGACCAGAGCTTCGGGCATTGATGGCCTGCAGGGACCTGGAGATGTCCCTGCCCTCCTACATCATGCGGCCATCAGCGTGGACCGGCAGAGGTGACGGCGGACTCAGCCCAGAGGCCCCACCCAGCTGCCCACTGAGGGACCGGAACCCATAAAACTGGGGCACTCCAAACCGACAGAGCGTTACCTCTGGAAGAAGACCGGCCCCTGCACTGTGAGTCAAGAAGGGGGAACAGCACCCCCCAAGGTGAAGGTTTCAACCACGGCTCTTACTGGTCAACGTTTCCTAATACCAGTGAAGATTTCCTGTAATGGTGTGACCATCCCTACAGAGGCCCTGATTGACTCTGGTGCAGCTGGATATATTATCTCCCACCAGCTGGTGCGACGACTCTGTGCCCCGGTACATCAGTTCGACACCCCCCTCACTGTGGCAGCTATAGATGGGAAACTTCTATGCAACAGCATTGTGACTCACCAGACGGCTGCAATTTCCCTCTGCATAGAAGAGCGCCATCTGGAGGAACTGCTCCTACTACCCTAGTCAAGCCACCCAATAATCCTCGCCTTACCATGGCTATGGTTACACAATCCCACCATCATCTGGCGCACAAGACCTCTCAAATTCTGATCACCCTCTTGTCGGCAGCGCTACGGCCCCCTCATCATTGCCTCTTCAACTGTCGAGAGTCCTAACTGTGGAGACCAGCCAGAGATACCTGAACAGTACTGGGATTTGCAGAAGGTGTTCAGTAAAGCCCAAGCTACCCAGTTTCTGCCGCATCATCTGTGGGATTGTTCAGTGGAGCTCCTGTCTAGCACCTTGCCCCCCAGGAGCCATGTGTACTCCCTATCGATGGCTGAAACTCAGCGATGGAGCAGTACTGTATGTACAAGAAGCTTGACAGCAGGGCTTCATTTGCCCTTCCTCTTCACCAGCGTCAGCAAGCTTTTTCTTCGAACAGAAGGATGGAGTTCTCCACCTTTGCACAGACTACAGAAGCCTGAATGACGTCACAATATAGCACATATATCCACTCCCCCTGGTCCCCAGTGCTGTGGAGCAGCTCAGAGGTACAAAAATCTTCATGAAGCTGGACCTCCACAGCGCCACCAATTTACTTCGTATCAGAGAAGGAGATGAGTGGAAGACTGCCTTTAGCACCACCTCTGGGTACTATGAGTACTGCGTAATGCCGTACGTGCTTGTCAACGCCCCCTTGATGTTCCAGTCCTTCATTGATGATGTATTAAGATAAGATAAGATACACTTTATTGAACCCCGTGGGGTAATTTGTCCTCTGCATTTGACCCATCCTATTATCGTATTACGAGAGAAGCAAGGAAGATTAGTCATCGCCACCCAAGACAACATCTTCATCTACTCCTGTACTTCTGAAGATAATGTGAAACATATGAGGCGAGTACTCAAACGCCTACTTCAACATCAGCTCTACGTCAAAACAGAGAAGTATGTCTTCCACCAATCCACCGCCTCCTTCTTTGGTTACGTGATTGGACCAGAGGGAGTGGCTATGGAAGGCAAGAAGATGAAGGCAGTAGCTGAATGGTCAATCCCACGGATTATAAAAAAAACTCCAGTGCTTTGTGGGATTTGTACATTTCTACCACCGCTTCATTAAAAACTTCAGCGCAGTTGCTCATCCCCTGATACGGCTTTTAAAAGGGAAACTGCAACACACCTTCAATACGCTTAAAAACTTGATGGTTACTGCACCCCTACTCAAATTACCAGATCTGGTAAAGCCTTTTGTAGTGGAAGTTGACACCTCCAACGCAGGTGTGGGGGCTGTCCTGCCACAGCGGCACAGAACACCAGAAAAGCTGTATCCCTGTGCACACTTCTCACACAAGCTCACAACTGCAGAGGCCAACTATGGCGTAGGCAACTGGGAGCTATTGGCTGTAAAAGTAGCGCTGGAGGAATGGAGGCACTGGATAGAGTGGCGTCTGAGGGCCCGAAGATCGCGAGCATCCAGTAAAGGTCTTCGGCCTTGTCCCTTACGCACAGAGATTTTTACAGTTTCTCTGAATCTTTTCATGATGTTATGCACGGTCGATGGTGAGACCTTCAAAGCCTCTGCAATTTGACGTTGAGGAACATTGTTTTTAAAGTATTCCACAATTTTTTTATGCAAGCCTTCACAGGCTGGAGAGCCTCTGGCCATCTTTACTTCTGAGAGACTCAGCCTCTCTAAGACATCCCTTTTATAGCCAATCATGTTACACACCTGATAACACTTAACTTAATTACTTGCTAAATGTTCTTTCAGCTGATTCTCTTATATATTAATTGCTTTTTCAGCCCTTTTTTGCCTGTGTCCCAACTTTTTTGAGACCTGTTGCAGCCAGAAAATTTGAAATCAGCTCATTTTGTGGATAAAAATGTTAAATGTCTCAGTTTCAACATTTGAAATGTTATCTATGTTCTATTGTAAATAACATATTGGCTCATGTGATTTGAAAGTCATTGCATTTTGATTTTATTCACAATTTACACTTTGTCCCAACTATTTCGGAATTGGGGTTGTAGTTTCGTAACCAATAAGAGCTATACCATTACTAAATTTATTACTTGTAGTTCCAGTAACTGTGTGTATATTTTGTTCTGTGTTTGTGGACTACAATATGTGGGCTGCACTCGGTTGAAACTCAGAGTACGTATCAATGAACATCATGGCGCGGTTAACAGAAAGGATTCGAAATCTCCAGTGGCACGTCATTTTTTGGAATTCAATCATATGGTTTTGGATCTCAATTGCTTGGCATTGACCGTATTTTTCCCAGTCGTAGACTAAAGCACAAAGACAAATTACTACTTCAATGTGAAGCACGTTGGATCTATTACCTATCCACACTTCACCCAGCAGGTTTAAATGATTCCTTTGATTGGGTATGCTTTCTTTAAGCGTGCACCAGCATGTCCTTATATCCTCAATCAATTAACCTAACACGACATTCCAGTTTTATTATTTTCTGGTGTTCTGTTCCTTCACTTGATTATACATATTTTATTGTCGTAACTACTGTTCAACTGTTGTGGTCATCTACGACGATATTCCCTTAAAATTGAATAATTGACGAGTTAACTGTATCCTGAGATACTCACTTAAATTATTAAATAATTTTTTCTCTATCAGTCATGTGATGTCTATTTAAAAGGTCCCGTCCTGCCACTTAGTAATTAGCACTGAGGACGGTTTGATTACCGAAACGTTTGGAAAGCAACTTCACTAATTTTTTTTCTTGTCCTTATAAATTGTTTTGCATTGACTTCTCAGTTTTGGATATTTACTTTTTGAAGTGCGAGTATTTTTGCTGTTTTTTACTTGCAAGACTTGGCCAGCTGGTGTCATCAGGATCCAAATGCTCAAGGAGTGTGATTAAAAGGCATTGTGATGTAAGATGATGGTAACAGGCAACTGCACCAACTTTTTTGGACTCTGTAGCAGTCATCACACTGTGCGTATATTTTCAATAAACAATTATTTCTATGTTCTGAGGTGAAATTACCGTAGGTGTTGTTCTACTGTCTTCAATATCGTAGATGATGAATGAACTTTTCAAATCAGTCCTTTTTGATTTTATTTGCATCTACCATCATGTGCCAACTTTTTCAGCATTGGGGCTGTAGATCTCCCCTAATCTGTTCAAACCTAGTAACTCACTGTTTGGTGGAAATTGAGTTAGACCCATTTTTGCAGTTACTAGGTTACTAAGCACCAAATAAAGTACCTACAGTCGTCATTGAGAATACCCATTCTCTTTTCCTTTTTTTTACAGCGAGTTTATCCTAAAGGACTTAAGTTGTTTTTAGTTTTCTCAGTTTCATGAAAAAGTGAGTTACTAGGTTTTACCAAATTCGGGGAGAAATGTGTGAGGAGTACCATTAAGAGCACAGCATCAGAGGGCTTCCGAGGCGCAAATCATTGGTAAAGATAGGAGTATTCGCCTTTAGCAAAGTAAATGAAAATGACAGTTCAGAGAAAGAAAGTCATTTCTGATCTAAAGCACCCTTCATACCCCCAAAAAAAAAAAAAAAAAAAAATAAATAAAATAAATAAAACTGAAATTAAAAAACATGACATGGTTAGTGTTATGGATTGCTGGTTTGGATTGGTGATTGGTGGTCAGGACACGTTCCTGCTTTTTATTCATTTTTTATCCAAAGATTCGGCCCTCCACAACATTGACCAGGAAAGCAGTTCAGTAAATGGATGCATGGAAATGATATTTATAGAATAACTGTACATTCTCTTCTGTAAAAACACATGATAAATTAATGAAACATATATAAATACATTTTATTTAGACAGCACCTTCCAAACAATACAGCTGTAAGTGTGCCACAAACGAGACATTAAAAAAATTAAATGTGTATAAAAAGCAAGAACACAAGGTGGGAAAAGCTTATAGAATTAAACATCAAAATGGCAACAATAAGGATTTTAAAGACAACTTGCCAAAAATAAAAACAGAGAAAACAATTGTACGAAAACAGAACTTAGTCAAAAAGCAAGCCTTTAAAAGTGAGTTGTTTAAAGAGATTTAAGAGAAGATAAGGACTCAGCAATTCTATTATGAGATGATTGAATTTTATCCTAGACTAATTTGTTCCCAAGTATGACATCAGTTTTATTTGAATTGAACTGTAAAAAAAAAAATTGCCTCCAAATTGTGAACTTCGGCTAAACAGTCATGCGACACCGAAACACTGGTGAAATCAGCTGTAATGTATGTACTCTGTACAGAGTGGAGATACACAGAGGACAGGAAGTTGAGGACTAGACTCGGGTGCAGAGATGGATTTGGTTATGTTTAATTATCAAATAATTATCAGAAGAAGGCACAAATGTAGAAATAACAACAAGGAACAGAGGTTCCTAAAATAACACACTATTAGTAATACAAAGCCTGACTACGCTACAGTAACATTGCATTACAAATAAGAAAGAAAACAGGAATCGAGGTTCTTTAATAATAATCGTGCTGCAGAAACAAGGAGCAGCACGGATTCAAGGTTTTAGAATGTTTGCGAATACTCAACTCAGCTCAACTTCATTTAGAGAGTACTTTAAAAACAACAACTACATCCGAAACAAAGTGCTGTACATAAAAAGAAAAAAGAACATAAAACATAAAACAATTAAAAAAAAACAATAAAACAGAAAAATAGTAAAAACAATGAAAACAACGAGAGGCACTAATACAAGAGCAGAGACTCATGCTGGGTCAAAGGCCAAGGAGTACAAATGGGTTTTAAGATGAGTTTTAAAAACGGGCAGCGAGGGGGCTTGTCTGATGTGCAATGGTAGATCATTCCATAATTTGGGAGCAGCCATAGAAAAAGCTCTATCCCCTCTGAGCTTCCGCTTAGACCTCGATACCTCCAGGAGCAGCTGATCAGCTGACCTGAGGCACCGAGCAGGAGCGTAGGGATGGAGCAGCTCAGAGAGGTAAGGTGGGGCGAGACCATTTACAGATTTAGAAACAAATAAAAGAATCTTAAAATGAACTGAAAATGAAAATGCACAGGCAGCCAGTGGAGGGAGCCCAGAAAAGGAGTTATGTGCTCCCTCTTTGAGCTCCAGTTAAGAGACGAGCAGCCGCATTCTGAACCAACTGGAGACGTAGGAGGGAGGACTGGCTAAGTCCAAAATAAAGTGCGTCACAGTAATCCAGCCGAGACGTGATAAAGGCATGGATTACGGTTTCAAAGTGCTGTTGGGCGAGAAAGGGTTTCACCTTTGCCAGCTGCCTAGGGTGAAAAAAGCTGGACTTAACTACTGCACCTATTTGCCAATCCAATTTAAAATCACTGTCCATCTTAAAACCCAAGTTTGAGATTGTTGGCTTCACATAATATGCCAAGGGGCCCAAGTCAACAGGGAGGGGTTCACAAGAGCCACTGGGACCAAACACCATCACTTCAGTTTTCTATTCATTAAAATTTAAAAAGTTCAAGGCCATCCAGGATTTAATGTCTTCAAGATACAACAGAAGAGGTTTAAGCAAGAAAGCATCTCTCTTCTTCAGCAGCACATATTTCTGACTATTCAATGTCTTCAAGACACAACAGAAGAGGTTTAAGCGAGAAAGCATCTCTCTTCTTCAGCAGCACATATATCTGACTATTCAATGTCTTCAAGACACAACAGAAGAGGTTTAAGCGAGAAAGCATCTCTCTTCTTCAGCAGCACATATATCTGACTATTCAATGTCTTCAAGACACAACAGAAGAGGTTTAAGCGAGAAAGCATCTCTTCTTCTTCAGCAGCACATATATCTGACTATTCAATGTCTTCAAGACACAACAGAAGAGGTTTAAGCGAGAAAGCATCTCTCTTCTTCAGCAGCACATATATCTGACTATTCAATGTCTTCAAGACACAACAGAAGAGGTTTAAGCGAGAAAGCATCTCTCTTCTTCAGCGGCACATACATCTGACTATCGTCAGCATAACAATGGAAAGAAATACCATGCTTTCTCAGAATGGAACCCAGTGGCAGTAAATACAATGAGAAAAGCAGGGGCCCTAAAATTGAACCCTGTGGGACTCCATATGACAGCAGAGCAGAGCAGGACTCAGAACCACCAAGGCTAACACACAAAGTTCTGTCTGCCAGGTAAGACCTAAACCAGTCCAGAGCGCTAAGATGTTGTGGTCCACAGTATCAAAGGCTGCTGTTAGGTCCAGCAGGACAAGAATCACATGGTCACCATAATCATTTGCCAGGAGGATGTCATTAAAAAATCTTAATAACGCTGACTCTCTGCTGTGCAGTGTTTTAAAACCAGTCTGAAAGACCTCCAGGACATCATGCTCATCCAGAAATGACTGAGCATGGAAAACTTTTTCCAAGATTTTTGAGATAAAAGGCAGCTTGGAGATGGGCCTAAAATTGGCCAGCGCACCGCATTCAAGGCTAAGTTTCTTAAGCAGGGGTTGCACCACTGCATGTTTAAAACTTAGGGGAACAACACCAGAAGACAGACTGCAGTTAATAATAGCCAGAACCGACTGCCCTTTACTAGGGAAAACCTCTTCAAAAAAGTGAGGAGGGACAGTGTCACAGGGAGAACTGGATGGCTTAGTATGGGCAGCTACGTCTTCTAAGAACAACAAAGACACAGGCTCAAACTTATCAAACACCACAGAGCAAGGAGCAGGGTCAGAGGGGTCAGATGCAGGAGCTGAGATGAGAGCCCGTGCAGTAGCAACCTTGTCAATGAAAGAGTGCAGGAAGCTATTGCACATTTCAGGGGATGCCTCCGTTCAGGCAGACTGTGGGGCATTAAGAACAGTGTCAATGGTTTTAAATAACACACATAGGTCATGACTGTTAGACTCAATAAGGTTTGCCAAGTGTTCTCTTTTGCCCTCTTTGACAGTGTTCTGGTAGCAGCGCCAACAGTCTTTCAGGATTTGAAAGGAAACCTGCAACTTGTCCTTCTTCCACCTGCGTTCAGCTTTACGGCACTTCTGTCTAGCTGCGCGAGTTTTCTCATTGAACCAGGGCTCAGGTTTAGCTTTCGGCTGCAGTTTTTAATGGAGCCAGAGAGTCAAGTATGGTCGGCTGAAGGAGTGAAACCAGGAACTGAGCTCCTCCGTGTCAACAGATGTTGAGTCAGAAGGACACAGAGCTAGTTGAAAGCAGCAGAGAACTGACCGGCAGTGAAAGGGTTAATAGTCCAACGGCTCCGAGTAGGAGCGCCAGATTTAACTGCAGCACAGGAGAAAGAAACTTCAAATAATACAGGCATGTGATCAGAAATTACATTGTCACAGATCTCCAGGTTAGACACAGACAAACCGTAAGAGAGGACGAGGTCTAACGTATGTCCATGTTTGTGTGTTGAACCAGACACGCACAGCACCAAATTAAAAGAGTCAATAAGGCTTAAAAAGTCCTTCATGAGCAGTTTACCAGGACTGCAAACATGAATATAAAAATCCCCAACAAAAAGGGCACGATCATACTTAGGCATAATATCAGCCAGCAGATGAGAAAAGTCATTCACAAAGTCCTCATTGTACCTGGGGGGTCGGTAGATGACAGCGCACAGCACCGGGTCAGAGCGACCCACCTCAAATAAAGTCACTTCAAAGCTAGAAAAAGAGGATGAAACAGCGCACTGCTTACATTTAAAGCCATTTTTAAAAACAGTCACCGTTTCTCCTCCACGACCCGACATCCGCGGGGAGTTAAAATAAGCGCAGCCAGCCGGTAAAAGTTCAACCAAAGCGCTGCACTCACCAGCACCGATCCAAGTCACACAGAGAAAATCCAGGCCAGGGGAGCTGAAAAAATCCCTCAGGATAAAAGTTTTGTTCGCCAGTGATCTGGCGTTCACCAGGCCCATCCTGGCAGGAGCTGGGGCTAGTGATTCGGCGGATCGGGGAGCCCGGGGCAGCGTCTTCAGGAGCCAGTGGTTCACCCCGCGCTGAGAGAGCCGAGGAGGGCAGGGGCGGCAGGGCTGAAGTCCCTCAGCCGAGCCGGTGACAGGTACCAGGCAAGCGACGATGGGATCCAGGGAGCGCCGGGGCACAATGAAGGGAGAAAATAATCCATGTCCTGTCCAGGAAATGGACAAAAAATTCAGTCTCCAGCCAGACTGAAATTTCTCAAAAATATTATAATTTACCACCACAAGTTGCTTTGCTTAAGCTTTGTCCAAGGCTTTAGATGTAAAAGGCAGTTTTGGTAATATTTTAAAGTTATTCAGAATTGCTGGATCAAGTTTGGTTTTTTTTCAGAGCGGTTCAATCCAGGCAACCGTAAAATAATCAGGAACGCAGCCAGTGGAGAGAGAACTGTTCACCACAGAGAGCAGGTCAGGGGCAACACTCCTGTGATCTGGAAAAACCTAGTAAGTATGTCACTTTTGGGAGAAACTTAGTTTGACCCTCATTTTCAGGAATTAAGAGTGGTGAAAATCTTAAAACACTAGCTATGACTGTTATTTTAACTGTCAAAATCAAGTTTCAATGACTGTTTTCAGTTAGGAAAAGTCCAGAATCCAAAAGTTTTTGTTCAGTTGTGAGAATTCTTGCCACTGATAAATTCACTAGGTTTTTCCAGATCACAGGAGAACAGTCATCATTACTTCTGGAAACAGTCTACTGGGTACAATATCTAAGGGACTGGAGGAGGCTTTCATGCTGGACCCATTATCTGTAAGGTCTAGCAAAAAAAATTGGTGCGAAACAACATTTCAAAGCGAGGACACTATACCTTCGGAGAAGGATCAGGGGTGGTACTTGACCTTTTAATTGCTATCTTCTTAATAAAAAAAATTCAAGAACTTCAATCAGCAGGGGATGAAGCTGTTGCAACAGCAACTGGAGGGACCACAAAACGGTCAATTTTTTTGATTAAAAATCTAGTGTATTTGCGTCTTTGCATTGACTTTGAATGTAATCTGTCGGGCGAAAAATTCGTTTCGTGTCTGGTGTAAAAGCAGCTATATGCTGACTTGTGGCTAAAAATTCAGAGAATTTAATTGAAGCGATTTCTATTTCTTGCTTATATAGGTTTAAGGGGTTTTTCATATGCACATAATGGACATTTTGTTTAGTGGCCAACCACTTCCGTTCTGTGTTTCCGTTTCTATGTTTCATAAGGTTGCGTGTTTTATTATTTATCCAAGGCGAATTCTGTTGTTCAGATGTTGTTCTAATTTTGAAAGGCGCTACTGCATTTGCAGAAGACAAGCAGGTTTCATTACATGTATTTACCATTTCACTGGTGTCTGGAATGTGCGCTAAATCAATGCTGTATCAATTTTTTTATGACAAACTGAAAATAAAGTGCACTGTGCAATAATGAAGGTCTGAGTCAGTATGAATAATATAATAATCAAAATTTTTTAATGAAAATATTTAATCCTTTACACAATACTATACGGTACAGTATAAACTCCATCACTGTTCAAATGTACATTCTCACAAACATAATAAAACACAATAGTTAAATAAATAGAAAATAATAACAATATATCCAAAATTAGTCACTATAAAATCAATGAATTGCTGCAATATGCAACTTGGTAAACTTCATGGAAGTTTCCATTTCAGAACTCAAAATAAATAATCTCACATTTTCAAAATTTCAACCATAAATTGCACAGTTTTTATAGTTAAAAAAACCGTACAATGTCAACACTTACACTATTTAATACTCATGAAGTACAACAGAGTTGAGAAACATTCTGAAAACTCAACGGTCTTTTCCATTATAGTCCATGCCAGGTTTTCTGTTCTAGGCGACTCATTTGAGATTATTTGTTGACTCTTTAGAGCATTAATTCAAGGTAAGTAAAGTCCCTCAAGTGAACAGTCTTCATTTCACAGCCAGTTATAGCTCTCTCTTCTTGGTTTCTTGAAGACAATGGCGGTAGCTGTATTCATACCGAGAGAGAGATTTCTGACAGGCTTAATTATCAGTGTAGGATACCCAGCCTTGTAGAACATGGATCAGATGTGCCTCCCATTCAGCTGAGCTGTCTCTGAGGACCTCAGTACTCTCGACATCACTGGACGACTCATCTGACCAGCCATCACTGTCTCCACGATCACGGTTAGACTGTTGGGTCTGAGAGCACACCTGACAGACGCGGACGGGTTTACAGGAGATGTTGGGGATGAGGGCGCGTTTTTTGGAGCAGGAGTCACAGACAACATAGCCGCATTGCAGATCAGGCTTGGTTGAGGAACTTAATTCATGCAATTCTTGGGCGGCGAGCCCAGTCTCATACCGACGCGTCCTATAGTGATGCTACCTCATCAACCGTCGATATACTATGCAAAAGGAGGCTCAGGTAACGTAAATATATGACGAGTCGGGATGAGAATGTGCTGGGGTGGCAGTGGTGGGACTTAACCGACTGTATTCCAAATATCTTATGGGCTCGGGCGCTTCCTCGTGAATGTTCAGTATACATTTCACATCGACCCCATATTGTTAAAAATACTGCAACTGAGTGCATCAGTTAAACAGCTCCACAGACACAAGCATCTATGACCTGCTCCTCTGGACAAGGGAGTCAAACATGCTTGCACATGGATTTAGAAGAAGAATAAACAATGTTGATGGGGCACATTGAGACATTCAATTGCATCATACTAAAAAGGTCTGTGACTGCTTGCAATTTTCATAGGAGAAACAACTGTTCCATTTAGAGTTACGATTACAGTAAAATTTCAGTGAAGGCATGTCATTGCAAATATTGGAAGATTACCAATGACTCTTTTGTCCCGTCAATGACAAGTTTTGTAAAGTGGGTGGACACAAATCCTTATGGATAAATCCTGATTGATAGAAGCCTATCGAGAGCAAACATACAGACTGGAAATACAACAAATTTAAATAGACATATACATAAAGAAGATATGAAATTAATTTGTTATGCAACACCTTGAGTATTGTGTGCAGTTTGGCGCATCAAAGTACAAGAATCAGATGCAATATTCTTTGAACTCCTTGGGTTTTCGAACCTCCCTTGAGGAAATTAACTTGAGCCCAAAAATCTGCATAAATTCAGTGATTCATTTGAGGGAAGAGTATATCCACATACTCTAGTAGTTTTGTAATTTTCCAATTCCAATGTCTTCTGCATGCTTGAATCTACCCTGTAAACTTCGTTGAGTTCATTCAGTTCATCTTATGTTAAATTCTCCAGTAGAATGAACTTTTGCCGAGTCCAATAAAAACCAGTTGAGCAGGATTCACAGGCACATTGCTTTTTAAAAAACTTGTCTGTCACTCACATGTGTCAGTGACACTGGCTCAATTCCAGACTGAACAGCAGAGGAATATCCCTCGCTCATTTACTGGATACGACTGGTTGCATAAATCATCAAAAAAAATTACTGAGCTGAATGACGGCAGAAGTGCTGGCATTGGAGTTTTTTTTTTTTTGACATCATCCTCTCAAATACTGCAAGAAATTTTCCCTTTGCTGGAACTAAAATGTCATTACACATTCTCCAGAGAATTTAACTGACGTGAATGTTTTAATTGTAAAAACACCAGTAACTGCATATTTCTTGCTTGAAAATGGAGCTTTCATTTATAATGTGCATGGGTGTTTAGTTGTAATTAGAAAGCATTTCAAATATAATGATTTGATATTAATGCAGATAGTACACTTGCTCAGTAAAGCAGGAACAATACACTCAGGTTAAAGAAGGTGAACTTTGAAACAATTGTCCTATTCTCCACCATCCTAACCGGTGCGACACGATGCCTTGTCGTAGAAGTCACAACAACCAGAGACCACCTGCCCATACTGCCCAACAAAAGCAAACTGCCTTTGATCATAAATGAGTCAAAACCAAAATTAGTTATCTGCATGGCGTCCTTATCCTGCTACAAATTCCTTTGTTACATTTTCCTCTGAAGCGGAGAAAACTGAAAAAAACAGACAAAACACACTCATATTTAAATAGCAAGTCAAAAACTTTGAGGCTATTGAATTTGTATCAATGTAATTGCCGCAGTCAGCCTCACTACGGCAGTGCACATTTAAATTATCTCTAAAAAGAGCTGTGTCACGATTACTGCACATGCTCAGAACTTTGAAAACTAACAAAACATCAAACAAAATGATTCTGCTCCACTGCAAGTCACAATCTGATTCTGTCATTGCTAATCTGTCTGTTGGTGCTTTAGTCAGAGGATATGAAGAATGTAAGCTGGTTTGCAAATCACCAATAAACATCATGGAAGAAGAGATATTCTTCTTCTTCTACGAGGTTTTTTTGTTGTGGGCAATCAACTAACATTTTTCATATCCTTTGGATAAAGTGCTAAAATAGCACTTTGAATCCTCAAATTTCCATGGAAAACTCCTTAATATAAAAACCATAATGCCTGAGTAACTAAAATACAGAAATACAATGCAAGACAATGACAGGTTTGCGAGGAGGGAATCAGATTTTGACTTGCTGTCGACTGGATTCATTTTGTTTGATTTTTTTTGTTAGGATGAGTAGTTTTTAAAGTTCTGAGCATGTGCAGTGATTGTGACATAACTCCTTCAAATAACACCCATTAACAGTAATAGGGTCACTCACTGTGGCTTTCAGACTCAACATTTAAAAAAGTTCATCATCTGATTTGATATTCAAGCGCACAGGCTGTATATTAAAGTGCTTCAGAGCAACTGCTGTATCTATGAATATTCTTTGTAGCGCAACAAAAACAAGCATGTGTTTTTACTCGTAAAAACATTCTCCTCACCCCGCCCCTTCCCTGCCTAACCCGCCCCCTTCCCCAAAAAAAAGATTACATCCGGAAGGACGGACAGACGGACGGACAGACAGGCACATACCAAAAGGCACCACTTCAGGACCTGAGTAGTAAGTATGCAAAGTTTCAGAAGATCATGCAAACGGTTTTGGAGTAACGCCCGAAGGAAGTGGGAACGCCCGACGCTGACGTGAACGTGAAAGGAACCGAACCTAAAACCATATGTCTCCCTCTCCCTCCAAGGGGAGATATAATAATTACCCCTGCATGCAGTGTTTACACATACACAAAGAAAATTAAAGTTTGTTAAATGTTCCC
>JAFJMP010000072.1:0-100312 GCA_029692085.1 Gymnothorax javanicus | reverse complement strand
CCAACCTCATTTGCAATTAAATTATATTGAAAAGCTTTTAATTTTTCAAACTAGATGTTTTTCATGCAAGATTACTTAAACCTTAATCATATTACATCAGAAATAGCATCGTATGATATGTCCAGTTACACATCTTTGGACATCTAGCGCTTATTGGCCGATATTGCCAACTTACTCATATAAACTTACTCCTTAAATACTTACTTAAGAGGAGGCAAATAAACTCTGATCAAATTGAGACTTATCTGAATCTATGGAATGCTAATTAGTGGAAGTCCGGACACCGAGCCACCAATCATAGCCATGATGGATAATTAACAATTCAAAGACAAAGTAAATGATCCTGGGCCAAACCTGAATTGCATTTATGTTTAAGAAAGGAAAAATAATCAATGTCAACCAAGTTAGGAGTCTATTAGCTCAGTGGTCAATGTTATCTCTTGATGTAACTGTATGCCATTAGGCAAGACGCACAATAAAAACCAGAGGATTACATATGTTCCTTGTGATAATTCATTTTTATGGCATAATGTTGGCCAATGAGATACGTAATCTATCCAATAATCCAGTAATCTATATTGATTAATATAAAGCCAAGTTCCTTTTGCGCAAGAAGAACTGACATTCTGCTTTTCACACCCAGTTTTTATACCTTCATCACAGGAACCATCTTCCAAATATGGCTTTTCCGCCCTCTCACGCTACAATGGTTCAATAACGTAATGTCTGTTTCTTACTTGTTTTTCAGTGGTACAATCATGTGGTGTCTGCATGTTACTTGCTGTTCTCTTTTTATCATTATCATTAGTTGGCATCCTTTGCAATATAACAACTTCAAGGCTACTTGTTTCAGAGGATTTTTAGTTGGGCCACGGGTCGTCCCAGAGACAGGCAAACCAAAACACTGCCAACTTGCCTTGAAAACTGCAACCACAAGATAACAACCCTCTTCCAGTGTAATACTGGAGCGTGCATAACTATATGATTTCTGATGAATGATGGTGAATAATGCTGATGACTGAACAGATATTGCCTGAATCAACTGAAAAGATGTCTATCAAAGCTACAAAAGCCAACTGCTTACGCGTGTGTAAACTGCTTGTATGTGTGTGTGGGTGTGTGTGTGTGTTGTGTGCGTGCATGTGTCTGTGTGCGTGTGCGTGTGCCTGTGCGTGTGTATGTGTGTTACTGCGGCTTACAAAATATGGTTACTGATTATGATTATTGATTTTGGTTATTAATTCACTTAGATCCTTCAAACATCCCTCTCCCAGGGCGCAGTTCCAGGCTAGATTCCTTTCCACAGAGATCTTCACCTGGGCTCCCCCAGGTTGAGAACTCTGCCTTCTGCTTCCCGGTGTCTTCTTTTCAAAGCCCACTGATCACAGAAGCACCGCTCGCCTACTAACGCATTCGCTTTTGGCTTGTGGTGGCCTGGTGTACATTGAGCCGAGCGCAGCGGCCACCCTCTCTGTGGTCTTACTGCCCTCTGCGACCCGACCGGCCGGTGACCCAGTCGATAGCGATCCCCGAATCCCGTAGTGGTAACCAGCCTCCCAGGTGGGAACCGACGGTCTGATCCCTACCCCACTTCGCTATAGGTATAGAAACTTTGACCGTTTTCACCAGCCTCGCCTGTTCACAGAAGTCGTCTCTCACGCCCCTCTGCTGGGTGTGGGCTGTCACCCATGTACCACATGTTGCCCTCAGCTTACATGCGACAAACATGGCGACTTTAGATACGGCAGTATGTCAATTCATATTCACTGGACACGGGGGCCTTAAGTCCTCTCCCCTGCACAATAAACCATCTTTAACATGCCCTCAGAACTTTGCAAAGTTCTGCCACCTGTTGACCACAAGGTTTGGGGGGCCCAATCCCCTACCCTATGGTCTATGACCCCCATACTACACATAAGTGGATTTCTTATGAGTCCGAACATAAAATATGGCTGGTTGGTCCTTTCCGACTGTAACACTTAGAGTAAAACCAGTCTGTCTTGTACGCTAGCATATGAACTCCAATTGTTTTCTTGTTTTGGGTTTCTCAAGGCCTTCTGTTGCTCTGGTAAATGAAGTCCCAGTCTAATGTCCCACTTAAATCCAGTCATTTTGCTTATTGCAGGTAATCAGTCCAAAGTCAGTCCAAAGTCCAAGGCCATACTCCACACTGATTTGCAATTTTTCCATCTGATTGTTTTGGTGAACGAGCCTTCATGACGGGAACAACTTGCTCAGCATTTTTGTTCAAAACTTCAGGGAAGCTCCGGGAAGGAGCGGGCCTTGACTGGCTGGTACGCTAAACTGCCACCCGCCCGTCACTGGAGTGAGAAAATAAATTACAAACACAAACAGACACAGGCACATGCAGATTCACTATGCACTCAGCACAAACAGAACGAGGGTTACAGCTGCATAATTTATCATTAGATGTACCAGATTTTATAATATTTACTTTTGCGGCAAAGAATGTGCAGACAATTTGGAGTCAGAACATTTCAAGAACAGTTTCATCCAGGCCTTCCCAAGGACTTACATTTAGAATACCATGCTGCCTCCATGCAATAGCCAATAATAATAATCTCCCAAAATACTTCTATTTCAACAATGACCTGGGGGTCGACTCACCCCTGCCTTAGGTCATCTCCTTTATAGGAGATCTTACCCGTCTCTGGAGTGAGTCGCAACACACTCAGGTGTTCAGCATTGAGCTCTGTACTGTGGAGGGGGTAGGTTTCCTCACCCCTCATTATGGAATAGTAATGAGATGATTCCAGTTGAACTGGTGCTCTTGCAGTAGCTTTGTGGGAATAATAGATGAAACAGTCAAAGTTACAACTCATCAATAACTATTTGAAACCGATAAGTGAGAGAGTTGCCGCAATTATAGTTCTGACACTTTGATCCTTTCTTTACTCACCGAATAAGTCCCAATTCAAGAAATTTGTCTTGCGTATTTTGTCCCCTCGCTCTGGATCTGCTTCACAAAATCATTAATTTCATCTTAATTATTTGGAATACAATGAGTTGTCAACCACAGTCTATGTGCCACCCTGACAAAGTAATATTATTTAAAAATTAATAATTACCAAATTGCTCATCCTCGCTACTGAGCTCCTTTCAATTTTGCATTAAAATTTTTTGGCAGTATATTTGTGTGGTGTGTGGTGGCAGAAGGACACAAGTGCAGACCTTTCCCCAAAGCAACGTTTCTTTTAATGCGTTCCAACTTAAAACAATAACTAAGAAGGCCCACTGGCCAAGATACAATAAACCAAGGCAGGTTTTAGCAAACACTCTAGCAGAGCAAACAATGGCTGTGGTGTCCTTAAGAATTCACACCGAGTGCAGGAGAGTTCAAGTGCTTAAGCATGTGCTTGGGAAAAGCAGGTGTGGGTGTGCGCAGGTGCAGGTGATAACTAAATCAGTACTCTGGTGAGGCTGGTCATTGACTGGATGAGGGAGGTTGAGCTGCTGAGGGTGTTACAGAACCCCCCCGACACACGGCTCCTGCCGTGCAGACCCGCTGGCCTGTGCGTCGACCTCTAGGGCGAGGAGCAGGCCTGCCTGGGTGGGCGTTGTGGAAGTCTGAGACGAGGGTGGGATCCAAGATGTCAGAGGGGGGGACCCAGCTCCACTCTTCCGGTCCATACCCCTACCAGTCCACCAGGTACTGTATGCGGTCCCGTTGGTGTCTGGAGTCCAGGAGCACCCTCACCTGGTAGGCAGAGGAGCCATCTATGTCCAGCACTGGCGGGGGAGAGTCATCAGGCACCGCATCAGCCATCGGCCCCGGAATCACCGCCTGAGGAGGGAAACATGGAAAGATGGAGAGACGCGATAATTGAAGTTGAAGCGTGTATGTGACCGGGTTGACCCTTCTAAGGATCTTGAAAGGGCTGTTGGAGTAATGCCTCGCACAGAACACCAATGTTGGGGAAATTTGCCTAATCGTATTATTAATTTGACTATCAAAAAATATATATATGATATTGTGATATTAATATTAAATATAAATATTCATACCTCAGCGAAGGGAAAACGATAGCCAATTAATAACACTTCAGTCTCAGTATTCACTAAACTATTGATATGGAAATGGATTAATCATTAAATTAATAATTATAACCAAATTACCCCATCAATAGTTAGATCGAAGGATTTGGAGTTCTGCATAGAAGAGGTTGGCAATTTAATTGACTCTTGTGCAACATTAATAACCACAGCATATGTTTTTAAGAAATATTTATTTAAATGAACCGGTAACACTTCATAATAACAATCATTTATAAGACATTTATAAGATATTAGTAGATATTGACCTAATCATGAATAAACCATTTATTTACATTTGTAAACGATTATTAAACCATTTATAACTAAAGTTGTACAACATAGATATACGATTTAGACGTTATTAAAAATGCTGCATCAACATTGTTTGTACATGATTTATTCATCTTCAACTAATGTTATTTAATGTGTAGGAAAACATTATTGAACAATATAAGAAAATATTCTTTGATTAACTACATGTATTGAGTTTTTTAATGGTTAATAAATGATATGTTAAGTCAGGATAAATCATGTGTTAAGTCTTTATTGCGGCCCAAAGCATTTCTGGAAAAATCATCTATACCAAACTGTTTATTATCAAACCATTTCTATACATTCACAACTTATTCATACATCATTTGTAAATGTGCCACTTTAACATTCATAAGGGATCTGTAGAAAATTTTTTTCAATATGATCAACCTTATTAGTAAATTATTAGTGAAATGGTGTAGATGTGTTAAAGAAAAACCCCACTGTATCACCATTTGTTTATTCATGTTTAACAAATGATTTGTTAGACATTCATAAAAAATCTATAAATCATTTGCAGATGTTATTATGTCCCTTAATCTAAAGTTAAAACTATTCATTATTTACAAATGTCTGTTAATGTTTATAAATGATTTGTGGACCTTTCATTCACCTCTTATGAACGATCTGGCTTTTATGAATACAGATACGAAGCAATTACCAACTCTTTTCATGTTTAACAAATGATATGTTAGATCTTCATAAAACATCGATAAATCATTTGCAGATGTAATAATGTCCCTTAATCTAAAATGAACCCTATTCATCCTTAACAAATATCTAATAATGTTTGCAGACTTTTTTATCAAATGTAATTAATGTTGTAGACAACTTTCCTTATTATGAAATGCCAAATAACCATGAAAAACTCAATACGTGTTCTTCATCAAAGAACATTTTCTTAAATCATTGAAAAATGTTTTCCTACACATTAAATAACATTAGTTGATCATGAATAAATCACATACAAACAATGTTGATGCAGTGTTTTAATAATGTATAAAAAATATATAAATGTTATACAACTTTAGTAATATATTGTTTAATAATCATTTACAAATGTATATAAATGGTTTATTCATGATTAGTTCAATATATCTACTAATAGCTTACAAATGTCTTGTAACTTAAGTTATAAATGATTTAATAATCATTTACAAATGTAGATAAGTGTTTTTTTCATCAGTAGTTAACTATCCACTAATATCTACTAATATCTTATAATTGTCCTATAAATGATCGTTATTATAAAGTGTTACCAGGAGGGCTAATTACTTCCCTTCCTTAACAGGAAGTTGTCATACAGGAAGGGCTGTTTGACTAAGGCACATGGAGGTTACCAATTGGCTGAATGTTAAGCCCCTCAAACAGAGCCAAGTGAATTTAAAGAGCCACTAGCCCTTTCCAGCAACCTGTAAGACAGATACTATTTGGTTACAAAACGATTTTCTTCCTTTATGCATATTATTTTAAACACTTGTAAAATGACTTTTAACCACTGTATATTATTTTAAACCAAATATTTTAACAGTTTTAAAGTGCATATAAATCAACTCAACATGAACTATTTTTGGTGTCATTTTAGAGCCTGGGCTACACTCTCCCCTCCTGAACTCATGTACGTCCCTGTACATGGCAGTGGTCAGATGTGTTTGATCTGAGGGTGCATGGCAGGGAAATAAAGGGAATTCTCTGTCTCACTCCAAGCACTGGCCTGTGCTGTGTTCAGCCCATGAAAGAATGACTTAACCACTGTGACCAGCGGGTTTCCAAGTTCAGCATAGTCAAGTCGCTTTGGCGGTTGACGATTCCTCTCTGATCTCCTGACAGAGGTATCAGTGTTTGTTGGTCTCTCTGTCTTCTCTTTATTCTCTGCCTCCATGTCATTCAATTCATCCCCTTTCTCCTCAGACCCTCCACTCCTAGTCCCATCCCTCTCCTCTTCGCTCTCTGACGTGTCATTGACATTTTCAGGTAGATTTCTGCCCTCTACAGGACATTCAACGTTAGGTAAGTCACTTCCAGTTTGGTTTGGTTCGTGCTCTTGTTCGGTTGAAATGATTCTTTCAGTAGGTAAGTACTCAGTGTCGCTCTGATGGCTCGTAGGTTCGTGGCTTGTCAGGGGACTATCTGGTGTGCTATTAGACATAGGTGGTTTGTCCATTTCAGATGTGCAATCAACATTCTGAGCATTTACTGTGCTCTCAACAGAACGTACATCTGGAGGTTCAGTATGCTGTGTTTCTTGCTCGTTAGACATAGGTAAATTAGGCTGTACTAGACTCTCATGGACCATGGGGACCGAAGCATTTGAGGGTTGTCTGAACCAGTAGACTGAGATGAATTCATCATCCTCCTCCTCAGGGGAGTGATCAGCATCCACAGCAGGATTTGCACAAGTTACTGGCTGCGCTTTGCAAGTTGCTGAACAGACTCGTTGCTTTCCTCCGTAGGTAAGTATCCACATGGGAGGAGTAAGTCTCTATGCAGTGTCCTTTGAGGGCTGTCCTTGTTTTCGGGTTTGACCGTATATACAGGAAGGGTACCTGCTCTGCTCACCACTACATGGACAGTAGACTCCCATTTGTCTGAAATATTATGTGTCCCCCGGATGCAAACATTTCTGACCAATACTTAGTCTCCAACTTCCAAGTCTGAGGCAGTCACACGCCTGTCGAACCGTGTTTTGTTTTTATGTGCCGTCTTTGCAGCATTGTCCATGTCTATTTTGTAACTTTCCTCGAGAGGTGACTTAAGGTTTTGCACATACTCAGAGTGTGATGAGTGTCGACTGTCATGCACTGGCAATCCAAACGCTAGATCAACTGGCTGGCGCCCGAACATTTGTTTGTATGGTGTGAAACCTGTGACGTCATTTCTGGTGCAACTGTAAGCATGGACCAGGGGCTTTACAAAATCACGCCAGCGAGACTTCTTTTGATTCTGAAGGGTGCCAAGCATATCTAGTAAGGTGCGATTAAATCGCTCAACAGGGTTTCCCCTGGGATGGTATGGGGTTGTTCTTATTTTTTGTATGCCGGCAACTTGACAGAGCTCTTTTATCAAGCGAGATTCAAAATCTGGCCCCTGGTCACTATGCAGCTTTTCCGGCATGCCATAGTGCACCGTAAAATCCTCCCACAGACACTTTGTGACTGTGCGGGCCTTTTGGTTAGATGTAGGAATGGCGACCGCAAATTTAGTAAAGTGATCCGTGATCACAAGGATGTCCTTAGTCCCACTTTTGTCGGGCTCAAGAGAGAGGAAGTCCCTACAGAGAAGCTCCAGAGGCCTTGCGGTTTTAATATTGACTAGGGGAGCAGCTCTCTCTGGTGGCGCCTTCCTCCTCACACACCTGCCACAAGTTCTCACCTTTCTCTCCACATCCACAGCCATCCTCGGCCAGTAGAATTTAGTCCTTACAAGATCCATTGTACGGTCCACCCCCATGTGACCCATATGATTGTGCAGGCTAGTTAGAACTGTGTCATGAAGTTCAGCTGGGAGAACAAGGTGGTAAGTTGTTTTAGGACCGTCTTGACATCGTCTGTACAAGACATTATTCAGAGGCTTGAGGCGGTTTGGCTCTCTTAAAAGGAGTGGGAGGTCAGGGAGCTCATTTCGCAAGGTGGGTGGTGGTTGGTCACCATGTTCAATTTGGATAATGACATGCTTTATACACTGGTCAGCCCTTTGTTTATCCATCAGCTCTACTTCAGATAAATGGGGAATAACTGGCAATCCTCCAAACTGGTCCTTTTGTACATAGCTGTCAGGCACAGCATCAGCAGAGACAGCAAGACACTCAATAAGGGCAACATTATTGTCATCACTGTCACCAACATCAGTGACACAAAAGATGAGCTGCCTTTCACACATTGCTTGCACGACTGCTTGATCAACTGCATCAACGTTTTCTGGATCGGAAAGATGACCTTGGGTGAACTAGAGAATGCGTTCTCTCTCTTTCTGAGATTTGAGGTCATCCTCCAACTTCCGATGTGGTCTGCGGGAAAGTCCATCCGCATCATCGTTCTGCTTTCCAGGCCGGTAAAGAAGCTTGAAGGAGAATGTGGACAGTGCTGCTAGCCACCTATAGCTTGTCGCATCCAGTTTTGCTAAAGTCAGTATATAAGTTAGCGGGTTACTATCAGTAATGACGGTGAAATGGTTACCATAAAGGTAATCGCTGAACTTTTCAGTAACTGACCACTTCAGCGCCAAGAATTCTAACTTATGCACTGGGAAGCGACTTTCACTTAGTGACAGCTCTCTACTCGCATAGCTAATAACCCGGAGCTGGCCCTCCTGCTCCTGATACAGGACGGCACCGAACCCGATGGTACTGGCGTCAGTGTGGAGTACATAGGGCCTTTTGGGGTCTGCGAAACCCAACACAGAGGCAGTGGTAAGTTTGTTAATAACCATCTCGAATGCTTGCTGGCAAGTAGGGGTCCATCGCTCCCCAAAGAGCTCCTTTGGATTTCGGTACTGATCTGATTTTTGTTTCGTTTTTGCTTTCTTTTAAGAAGGTGGGTAACTGGATGTTAGTTCATGGATAAGGTCATGATGTTGGAGTATCCTTGAACAAACCCCCTATAATACCCAGCGAACCCGAGGAAAGATCTTAGTTCTCGCAAGTTCTGGGGAATTGGCCAAGTCTTGAGGGCAGATATTTTCTCAGGATCGGTCTCAACTCCATTCTTGGACACCACATGGCCGAGGTTACGGACTGACGTCTGAAAGAAAGCACACTTTTCTGGGGACAGTGTCAAACCAAACTCTTTGAGATGAGAGCACCTTCATCAGCCTCTCCTCGTGTTCCTCAAGGGTTTTTGAGAACACAATCAAGTCGTCAATGAAGACCAGCAGATCCTTTAAAAGCATATCCCCCATGCATTTTTCCATTAATCTTTGAAATGTTCTCGGAGCGTTCGTCACCCCTTGAGGCATTCAGTTAAACTCCCAGAACCAGAGAGGACACACAAAAGCAGTCTTTGGCTTGTCGGCTTCTTCAACTTCTATCTGATAGAAGCCTGATTTTAAATCAAGGACAGAAAACCACTGGGAGCCATTGAGCGCACAGAATGTGTCCTCAAGCTTTGGGAGAGTGTATGCGTCCTTGATTGTCTGAAGATTCAGACGCCTGTAGTCGATGCACAAGCGGACCTGGCCGTTCTTTTTCCTGACCACCACAATTGGTGACGAGAATGGTGACTCCGACTCTCTGATAACTCCTGCATCAAGAAGCTCTTGTATGTGTCTCCGGACTGCCTCAATGTCTTGTGGTTGGATTAGTCGAGCGGACTGTTTGAAAGGAATTTCGTCTGAGAGCTTTATGTGTTGTGTTACTTTCCCGTTCGGCCAAAGTCCAAGTCGTGTTGCGCAAGCACCTCAGGCATGTTGTTGAGCTGCCGGGTGATGCGCTTCTTCCACTCACATGGGATTGGGGACTCACCGAAGTTGAAGTTCAAATCAGGCTTTTGAGAGGACTCCGTTTCTGGTGACTTTTGGTGTGACTCAGGTGACTCTGTCACATTGTGCTCCTTTAACAAGATGCTCTGGAGAGTGCAAATCTGTGCTATTGTGCATTTTGCAGGAATGACAACATCATGATCAGACTCATTACAAATCGCCACTGGCAGCTTATAGGGCCGCTGTTGAGAAAGACTGACCAAGCCAGCTTTTAGAAGCAAGCCACCTGGCGAGGAGGGTGAAGATGGATGTTCAATAAGAACAGACTTCTCATTCTGGAGCCCGTTCACTGAAGCAACTCCTTCAAGGACAACCGTTTCGCCAGCTGGAATGACTTGGGAGTTCTTTCCTTGTAGCCTCACAACACCATGGGACTCAGTGTTGTTCGCCTGCCTGTGCCTCACCTCTAGGATCTTAAGGACTGCTCTGTAGCCGTGAGGGATAGGCTGATGTGTGATCCCAGCTTTTGAATAGATGTCATACAGTACATAAAGGCTGTTGGTGCCTATCAGCACAAGGGGCTCCGTGTTGGCTTTAAAGTCAGGGACGACCAGAGCAAGTGTGTTTACATCAACTGATGCCCCCACAAACTCTTTTGGGAAAGTTACAGCCAGCTCAATGTAACCCAAATAGGGGACAGACTGCCCTGCTGCTCCCTCCACCTCTGAGATCAAATAGTGGCTTTATCTCTTGCTCTGAGAAGTGCTGCTTATAGACTGACTAGGGGACTGTTGTTACTTGTGAGCCCGTATATTGAATGAGGGATTCCCATCTGTCTGTTCTGTTTGTTGACTGGCACATATCTGACCTTTGGTTTTAACTTTTACGTCTGAGGGACGTTGACTTTTTTTAGCCCGTTTGTCCCACAACAGAGACTTTTAAAAGTTTAAATGTGGGCTGGGACTGCATTTTGTTTCCCACACACGTCGTTTCTCCTTTTTCTTTTCAGCCACTAAGGCGGGGTTTGCTGCTTCAGTGCACGATGGGGAAATGTGCCCGTCCTCCCCACAGTTAAAACAGTACCAGGGACGGGGTTTGTTTGTCTGCTTCATTTTTGTCCGTTTTTGCATGTCTGTATTTGCATTGTCTTTGTCTGATATTTGGGTCTGGGATTTTTCTATAGCTCCCTTTTTGTCAGTCCCTTTCTTTTTCTGAGCCATGAAAGAGGCTAATTGACTCTGCAGGCTAGCAACCTGTCTCCTAAGATCCTCAATAGCATTGAGATTGACCTCTGGTTTATCTTTTGGCTCTGCACAGGCACACGCATCTTGAGACTGAATTTGGATTCGCTGCTTTGTGGCACCAATGTGTTTCTTCATGCGACTAGCTTTTGTTTGCTGCCTGTCTTCCTCAGTGTGCAACATCAGCAGCAGTTCTGGAAACGAGGGCGGGCTTTTTTCTTTTGTTCGAGCTGCAACGTAGAGAGCAGAGCATTATCCCAACACCCCCTACAGAGCTGCTTAAGGAGGTGTTTGTCTACTTCCTCTGGTACAACACCCCCTCTCCTTGCTGCAAGACTTAATGCTACTTGTAGTCCATGAAGGTAAGTGGAAGGTTTCTCACCCGAATCCTGGAGGGTGTTTAAGAACTGGGCAAAAAGTTCTTCCCCATCCTGAACCGTACCAAAGGCTGAATCAAGCAGCTGCAGGTAAGTCAAAGGGGGTGAATTAGGCCGTACCCCTTTGACTACATCAGCCGCAGGTGAAAGCAGACTCTCAAGGATTCTTCTAGATATCTGAAGAGAGGACATGTTAGGGTTGTTCAAAAGCAGCTTGATATGTGAGCGCCAAGTGTCGTAGTCGATTTCGTTATTGGGTCTGGGTGTCTTCCTGGAGAAGGAGCGGAGCCTTAATGGTGACTGCAAGTGTGGGCCGACACCTTCCCTCCTTACAATATGCTCAACCACGACCTTCTGTATTTCTGGAGCGTTCATGTCACTTACTGAAAGTGAAGGAGCTCTTACTTTATTAGAAGTCGGGACCGAGCCAGGGACATTCAGACCAATATGTCTCTGAGGAGCATCAGGGAATAAGATGGGTGGCTGTTGCTCATTGGAAGTAACAAGCTGTGGGGTCACGACAGTGGTCTCAACACGCGTGGAAGAAGCTCCCTCAGACACAGGCCTTATAGCTTCAATATCCTCACTAATCTGGGACATCATCTCTTTTAGCACCTGTTCATACTTGATGCCGCTTACCTTAGCTAAAGTCATAAGCTCAGTTAGGTAAGTCTTGGTAATATTACCACCAATTTTAGTTTGGTACACACTACTCAGTGCTCTGACAGTGTAATAAATACTGGGGTCGCCCTGCACTGTGTAGCTGTATGGAAAAATCACCTTTAAATCCTCGACAGCTGTGCCGTATGAGTACTCAACGATCAGGTTTTGGTGAAACTCGGTCATGTCTTCATCAACAAAAAGGGTTTGCTTGATAGAGCCGTACCTCCTAAGTCAGTCAATAATCTGTTCATCCTGATCTGCTACCTGGGTTACCCCACTAACAATGACTGCAATAGGAATTTTGACACCAGACCATATTGTATGTAATTTCAGTATTGATATTCAAATTATTTGGCTCCTGGCTGGCTCGCCAATTCTGTAACCCCGCTTGCGATGTAGTAATAGAGCACAGGTATGTAATGATCAATGGTAATAGCTGGACTAGTATCATAAGATTCTAAATTTCTAAGAGCCAGAAATTTGAACATCAATAATGACACAACACTAATGGGTTGAGGTTTTTCGTGGCCACTTGTATTACAAATTTAATTACAGTTAAAATTTACATCAGTTTCTTAGAAAAATAATAAATGAAAAATAACAAACAAAATATTAAAGCCGGCCAGTGCTTTAAGTGGAAAAAAAGAAGTGCCGGTACTCCCCCTTTTCAACTGTTGGCAGGTAAATTAGGCGGTGGGCAGTCGGTACCAGCAGATCATTAAGTGATACATTCAAATACTAGAACAGGGGTTCCCAAACTCGGTCCTGGGGCCTCCCTGTATATGCTGGTTTTTGCTCCACCCAGGTTTGCAATGATAGGATTTTAACAAGCTGTTAATTTGTCTTAATTAGGTGCATTTTTGCTCAGAGCAGCAAATTTATCCTCTCTTGACAAACAGTATTTTGACAGATATGCATACAAACAGTGAGGAATAAATTCCGCATCCACATTGCAACATATGAGTAACAACTGCATAAAAAAGGGAAAATATGTACCCAATCAAAGGAAAAAAATCAATGGGTTCCTAATTGGTGAAACTGTGGGCACATGGTTGCAAAAACTTAACAATTTACTAAACCAGCAAGTGACAGAGTCAAACCTGTTTTATGTTATGTTTTTGTTATTGAGTGCAAGCAAATTATTTTGAAAGAATTCTAATCACCTGTCTTCAGCAACCTAATTTGGAGGTAAGTGATTTTCTCAGTACCTGATTTGATCTGTTTAAAAATGTAATTTCCTGAAATTGTTTGCCACACAGAAAAAAAAAAACCCAAACAAAAAAACCAAAACTTTATATACAAGGGTCTTTTATTCGGTCTTTTATTCTTCATGGCACAAATGGACATTTCTATTAAAATTTGGCTTAAAACAGCAAATAACATTTAAACACAAAATGCACCCAATTTGGACAAATTAACAGCTTGTTAAAGTCCTATGATGGCAATTATGGTTGGGACAAAAACCAGCATACACAGGGAGGCCCCAGGACCAAGTTTGGGACCCCTGTACTAGAACATGATGCTGATTTTAAGAAAAATCGTCCTGAAATAGGTACGTGAGAAAAAAACCAGATCCAGGGGATTGCAGTGCATTTGATACCCTTTGAAAGAACTTGAAAAGACCTTTAAAATGGTCTTTGAAGTTTTAACGTAGGACAAATATTAAGGGTGCTATGGCATTCAGGCCAATTTAGGGTAGTTTTCATCCACTGCTTTAATCTTAATTTAACAGATTAATTACTTAATTACTAATCAATTGACGATCCAGACATGTTCAGAAATGTGTGCATAACTGAGTTTCTTCATTTTTTGGTGGGATATCCAAGATTTGTTGATGAAACTGCTATTTAGCCACATGGGCTTCAGGGCCCGGTTGTTCAAAGCTCTGTTAATTTAACGGCTGGTTAGCGATAAACACCTGACATTATGACCACTCTCTAGTTAAGAGCATTCGCAAGGATCTTCACTCAAACTAATCGAGGGGAAACCTAAAACATGTATCAAAAACATACAAACATCTGTGCTTTCATTCAGAGATATAGATGCTGTGGTTTAAAGGGGACCTATTATGCTACATTTCCAAATTTATATTTTGATCTTGGACTCCCCTAGAGTACTCCTGATCGTTCCAAGTCCAAAAAAGGGTCCTTATTTAGCTCATACTGCCATCCTCAAAAAAACCATTTGTAGTCCATTGTAGTCTCTGCCCGAAACGCCTCGTTGGGGCGGCTCTTCCGCAATGGCCCCCACTCCCCGTATGCCCATCTTCTTCTTACTGGCCAGCTCTGTGGAGGGTGGATCTGGGCGGGACGAGGCAGCAGAACGCATTTTTGCCGGGTCCGCCTCCCCAGAGTGAAACTGAGACGCATCTGCCATCTGAGAAGGAATCGACAGGCAAATTCCGCAATCAAACGCAGTACATGTGTGTAGATCTTATGAAATGAACTTGTCCTGATAAACGCAACGGCGAAAGTGGAGGACGAGTCACGAAAAGTCTGGCAGCTCAAGCTCAATTTGCTATCTACCTCGGCTACTATGGTGAGTACACCAGTGTTTCTACTCTATAGCTAGGATTGAGGGAAAGCTAGAATACACCCAATACAGACGCATTTGTAGAACGGGTCGACATACCCAAGTGTAGACTGGAGACCGTAGAAATCCAGTGGGTCTGAGTTTAGAGGGAAACATGGACAGTGAGGAGCAGCAAAAAGTGGAACAACAACTTATGGACTGCTTCGGTGTGTATTATAAGGACCTGCTGGTTCGTGTGCATAACTGTGGTGTGTCGTTACCGTGGAGTAACGAACAGCTTCTGCGCTGGTATATGATGGAGGGGCGAAAGCACCAGGCTAAACGGCCTTTTCGGAAATTGCCTGTGGTAATGGTTTACTTATTGTGTCGGAATGACCAGTGTTTGCTCGCGGAAAATAGGCGCAATAAGCCGCTTTCATACCGGATGCGAAACGAATTTTTCGCGCGACAGATTACATTTAAAGTCAATGCATTGTCTTTGCATTGACTTTGAATGTAATCTGTCGCGTGAACAATTGTTCAAGCGTCGTGAGAAAGCGCTTGACGACCCATCTTAGCGTTTATTCGGCGCCTTTGCATGGACTTTGAATGTAATCTGTCCCGCGAAAAATTTGTTTTGCGTCCGATGTGAAAGGAGCTTAATGGATAGTACGCGACACCTAGACAGACCTCGGTTATGTTATGAACATAATACAGGTTCCCTTTCAGTCGATTCACTCGGTACAACACATATAGTATGCGATATCACGCCCTCGCGTGGCCCGACTGAAGACACCTCTATTCACGCCTAAAAGGAAAATTATCTGTGACGACGTATGCGAGGCCCCGCCCGCACATATATACGTCCACCAACACAGTCATTTCTCAGTTCTTACGCTCTTCACCTCGCTAAGAACACCTCTACTGAGCCAGACTAGCTAGCTGCTGCTAGTTAGTTTCTGAACCTCTCGAAAGGCTACTGCCAGCTCGAAGTTAGCTTAACTGCCCCTGTTGGTGTTAGCCTCCACCGTATTAATTGGTGTGTTTGGCTGCCCACGGAGCGCTAATTTCATGTTGTGTTTCGAGTTTGTGTTTCGGAATGAGCTCAAAGAAGAAGTCTTCTGTTCGCCCCTGTCCTCAGGGGTGCGGCTTCTCTTTACATGATAAGGACAAGCACGAGGCATGTCCCGTCTGTCTGGGAATTGTTCACGCCAGAAGGGCGTTGAATGAGCCTGGGGCCTGTGCGTTTTGTCGCCAGCTCCGGCGCTCAACCCTGGAAAGACGGGTCTCTTTTGTTGAAAAAGTCCTGGGAAAGACTGCTGTCGCCCAATATGACCCCCTCCTCTCTGATTCAAGAGACCCAGTTTCGTCTGAGTCCGACAGCGAGGAGCTCTTGGTCGAAATCCCCAGTTCCTGGCTGACCATATGGAGTCTGTTGAGGGGTTAGCGGAGTTTGAGCCGGAGCCCTCCGTGAGCGCTAGCCAGCTACAGCTAGGTCAGGCCGCTACCCATGAAGACGATGACGTACTGGACATCGGCTTAGACATGCATGGGTTATCGGAGGACGAACAGGAAGCCTTGTCGTCGGGCCAAGTTACCGCCGCTGCTGCTTCGGTTGACCCGGACGATACATCCTTCCTTTCGCTGTACCGGCGTGCTGCTGAAGAACTGGAGGTAGAGTGGCCCTCCCCTCCTCCAGCTAGTAAGCCGTCGCGATTCACGGGGTTTTTCCTTCCCCCTGAACCGACTACGGTGAAAAATCGCCTACCTATGTTCCCAGACTTTGTCTCGGAATTAACTTCGTCATGGAGTAAACCGCTGTCTTACCGCGCCACGGTGCCTGGCTATGGACAGTATGCGGATTTGGATGGCGCTGAGAAGGCCGGCTTGGTTAATCCTCCCCCCATGGAACCATCCCTGGCTGCTTATCTCGCCCCGTCCCACAACCATGGTGTGGGAGGCCCTACAACTCTTCCGTCCAAACATTGCCGATTTTCCGCGTCTCAGCTGGAAAAAATTTACCGCGCCCAGGCAGGCACTGCTCGTGCCCTGAGCTCCGTCACTATGCTTCAGACTTATCAAGCAGTGTGTTTGGCGGAACTGGGTTCTCTGGTGCCTGCCGATAGCCCTCTGTTACCTCTTCTTAACGAAGTCAGAGTTACTACAGATTATATTCTTAGAGTGTCTCGCTGCGCAGCGCTCTCCCTTGGCAGAGGGATGGGGTCTTCAGTCGTGGCACTCAGACACCTGTGGTTAACTCTTTCTGAGGTTCGGAGAGGACAGAGCCGTTTATTTGGATGAGCCAGTGTCTGCAGAGGGTTTGTTTGGGCAATCACTCGACGCCATTCAGGCGAAATTCGAGTTGAGAAAGAAGCATACAGAAGCTCTGCGCAACATCATTCCCAGGCGGGATGTGAAACCAAAGGCTCTGCCGAATGCTAAACGCAGGCCTACTGGTCCACCATTGCCTCCCAAAAGGGTTGCACCATCGGCCAGTTTGGGTTCGCAACCTGCGCAGCTTCAAACATCTGGGCAAACTCCCGCCCAGTCGGCTTGGAGCAAAGGCCCGCCCCAGCCTACAGAAGGATTCAGGGCATAGAAGGAAGAAACCGTACTCCTCCTAGCAGTGGGGCTGAATGCAGAAGGGCACAGCAGCAGGGAGACACTGCTTCCCCTCTATTGTTGCCAATAAAAAAGGCATTCAAGTTTTGTTGGGAGCCCAGTCCCAAAAGGCGCTGTATTCTCCGAACACAGTCTCCCAAGCACCTGTTCCCTGTGCACACAAAGTTTCCTGTGTTGAATTCAATAAACGGTGCATTTGTTGTTCAAAAAATTCCAAACCAAAATACAGAAAATCAAATTCAGGGTCTGCTGTTCCCCCTAGAACCACTAGAGGGCGACATCCCCTCGCCTACGGTGTTGCAAGTCAGTCCGCTCGCTGCTCACCTCCCTCAATGACGCGCATGCGCACCATCTCAGTGGGTGGAAAGAACTGTTGCTACGGGTTACCGATTACAGTTCCGAGTCAGACCTCCCCGTTTCCGGTCAATAGTGAACACTGTGGTTGGAGACGAAGCAGCAGCAGTGCTGAGGGAGGAAATAAATACATTGCTAATCAAGCGAGCAATACGAAGCGTTCCCCCTTCGGAAGCCAACAAAGGTTGGTACAGCCGATATTTTGTTGTTCCGAAGAAGGGAGGGGGACTTCGTCCTATTCTAGACTTGCGAGTGTTAAACAAATGTCTACGAACTTACAAGTTCAAAATGCTAACACTCAGACAGTTTCTCAATGCCATCGGGACGGGGGATTGGTTTGCAACAATCGATCTCACGGACGCTTACCTCCATGTAGCGATACATCCCGATCACAGGCAGTTTCTAAGGTTTGCATTCGAAGGCAGAGCTTACGAATATCTGGTGCTACCGTTTGGCCTGTCACTGGCCCCTCGTACCTTCACGAAATGTGTCGAGACGGCATTGAGTCCTCTCCGAGAGAGGCGTCGCGATTTTAGCGTGCCTAGGCGACTGAGTCGAATAGCAAACTCCAGAGAGCAGGCCGTAGTGCACCTGTCATTGGTTCTGTCGCACATTCAAGCACTGGGCTTTTCAGTAAATTTTCAGAAAAGCTCGCTTATCCCGAGTCAGCAGTTCTCTTTTCTGGGGCTCGAAATATGCTCGGTATCCAGCCGAGCACGCCTGTCAGAGCACAGAGTGGCCGCATTCCATCGCTGCCTCACTCAATTTCAGTTGGGGCGCAAACTGCGTTTCCGTACAATTTTACAGCTAGCAGGCATGATGGCTTCTGTTATCGCTGTGGTGCCGCTCGGGCTTTTAAAAATGCGAGCCTTCCAGCGCTGGATTCGATCTCACCGACTGTGCGCAACACGTCACCTCCAGGGGAGGTTGACGATAACCCATTCTTGCATGATGGCTCTCCGCCCTTGGAGGCAGCACGGTCTGCTACGCCAGGGCTGCCCAATAGGGAGGGTGTCTTTTAAGAAGGTGGTGTCCACAGATGCTTCCCTGAGGGGTGGGGAGCTCTGTGCGACAGTGCGGGCGGTGAGGGGGAGTCTGGACGCCGGCACAATGCAGGCTTCATATCAACCACCTGGAACTGCTAGCAACCTTTCTAGCTCTGAAGCATTTTTGCCCTGTTCTGACTGGTCAGCACGTCTTGATCAGAACAGACAACACAACGGTGGTTTCCTACATAAACAAACAGGGAGGGACCCGATCGCTTCCCCTGTTAAAGCTGTCTCAGTCTCTCTTGCTGTGGTGCAGTGCTCATTTTCTGTCTCTCAGAGCCACCCATGTTCCGGGCCGAATGAATATGGGGGCAGACCTTCTGTCCAGAGGGGGGCCTCTTGTGAGAGAATGGAGGTTGCACCCAGACATAGTGGCTCAAATATGGGATCGCTTTGGCAGGGCCAAAGTGGACCTCTTTGCCACCAGGGTGAATACCCACTGTCCCCTGTGCTTCTCTATAACAGACCACAGTGCACCGTTAGGGATGGATGCGCTCGCACACCCATAGCCCAACACACTGCTGTATGCATTCCCACCAGTGGGAATGATACTGCCCGTTCTGGAGAGGGTGCGCCATCAGAGCCTGTCCCTGATCCTGGTGGCCCCTCAGTGGCCGGCGAAACCCTGGTATGCCGAGATAATAAATCTCCTGGCAGCGGCACCCTGGCAGCTCCCTCTCCGCAGGGATCTGCTCTCCCAAGCGGGAGGGGAACTGATCCATCCCCGTCCAGAACTATGGCGGCTGCAAGCCACCTGTTGAAAGGTCCAATTTAATAGCTAAGGGTCTGCTCCCCAGCGTGGTGGCAATGATCCAAAATGCAAGGGCCTCATCTACCCGAGGCCTCTACGCCTATAAATGGCGGGTGTTCGAGCAGTGGTGTCAGGACCGAGGTGTACTCCCATTTCAGTGCTCCATTGTGGATGTGTTGACATTCCTTCAGCAGCTGCTGGAAAAGGGTCTATCATTTTCCACAATCAAGGTCTACTTGGCAGCGATATCTGCCTGCCATGTGGGCTTTGACGGAGTGGACGCCAGGGGTCACCCCTTGCTGTGCGTTTCTTAAAGGGAGTGCGCCGGCTGAGGCCTGCAGTTAAGTCCATCATTCCCACGTGGGATTTGGCATTAGTGCTAGAGGCTCTGTCTGGTCCCCCATTTGAACCCATTCAGTCGATAGATATGAAATTTCTTTCATACAAGACTGCACTGCTTCTTGCCTTAACCTCCGCAAAGCGGGTGGGTGATCTCCATGCTCTGTCTGTGCACCCATCCTGTACCCAGTTCAGTGCAGATGGCTCTAAGGTTACTCTACGCCCAAATGCGGCGTATTTACCCAAGATAATCCCTACAGCCTGTAGTTCTATGGCTTTTGAGCTATCGAGCTTTTGTCCTCCTCCTTTTGCATCTGAGGAGCAGAGGAAGTTGCATTCTTTGTGTCCTGTACGTGTGCTACGCGCCTACATAGACCGCACTCAGAATGTGCGTCTGTGTGATCAATTGTTTGTCTGTTTTGCTAATCCAGCTGGAGGCAAAGCTCTGTCTAAACAGCGGCTTTCTCACTGGATTGTGGAGGCTATCTCCCTTGCTTATGACAGCAGAGGCCTTTCACTGCCTCAGGGCGTGAGAGCGCATTCAACTAGGGGCATGGCAACATCATGGGCTTTATTTAAAGGGGTATCTGTGAGTGGCATCTGTGCTGCAGCCAGCTGGTCATCACCGCACACTTTTGTTCGGTTTTACCGCTTGGACGTAACTGCCCCTTCGGTGGCTCATTCTGTCCTCTCTGCTGGGTCTATGGAGGTTTGAATATGGTTTGGTTGCTGCTCTACGGGGCGTGTATATATGTCCCATACTATATGTGTTGTACCGAGTGAATCGACTGAAAGGGAACGAAATGTTATAAATATAACGTCTGTTCCCCGAAGGAGAGGAACGAGGTACAACACCTAGTTGCCCCGCCACGCAGCCGGGCTCGGTGAAGAGCGCTACCGAACTGAGAAATGACTGTGTTGGTGGACGTATATATGTGCGGGCGGGGCCTCGCATACGTCATCACAGATCATTTGCCTTTTAGGCGTGAATAGAGGTGTCTTCAGTCAGGCCACGCGAGGGCGTGATATCCCATACTATATGTGTTGTACCTCGTTCCTCTCCTTCAGGGAACAGAAGTTATATTCATAACATTTCGTTTTAAAGACCATAAGTGCCGTTAGCGTGGACAAGTTGCTTATGTGGAGCTAGCAGATTGATAACTTCTGCAGGAAAGAATTTCCTATTCAATCTCCGCCTTTTTTGGCTTTTTATTAGCCACAACAATTTCTAAAGGGGGATGAAATTATGTCACGGTAGTGCAGAAAAATCGTTTGTTATACCAGACACGTTAGGGCTTCTGCGTTTCGCGATTGCTTTCATGGTAGCATCAGAGAGCTAGCCCAGATATTTGTGAAATATCCGGCTGATCCCGGTCATGGATGAGTGAAGCGATCACAAGCAGCCGTAAACAAACCCAAACAGGTATCCCAAGCTCTGCAAAACCTACATCTGGTCTAACTGCAGCCTTTTCAGCCCAACTTTGCCGACACATACAGCACCTCTCCGGTTAGCTTCAACTGTAGTGGCTACAATCGGGCAACGTTATGATGAAACTGCCGCATTGATGCTTACTGAAGTAACACAAGCATACTGATCAGAATTACTGCATATAAGTTAACCAGGAGCATTTTTAATTAGCATGGCACGCAAACTAACATGCAGTAGCTGGTAACCGAGCATTCATAGCAACCACAGAGACAAACCCTTGCAATACAGGTTTTATGGACAGCAAGTTCCGTTACCGTGGACAGTTGTACCAAGCATCCAAATTACGAACAAGTATAAAAAGTTAGCTTCAAATGAGGTTTATGTTCACACACCTTCTGTAGAATTTCCCCTGATATTACTCTTGCATATTTAGGACACAAACATTAACAACAGTAACTTGGCTACATTAGCCACAGTGCTACAGCCATAATCAACTGGCTATCACGTCAGGTTGGCTTACGCAGTAAAAGCAACTTACAGCTTCTACGTCTGAGTCAGGGACAGTCACGACTGATCCAGGCTTTATCTTCAGATATTTTACAAAGCCTGCGTTTGAGGCCAGTTGTTAGTGCTAACGATCATTAGCAGTCCTGCTAGCCACCCGTAACATGTTAGCTTCACTTACATTATTTGCTGTTATATCGTTACTTACAGCTTGTGGGTCCGAGTGCTTGATCGATGCAACTGCTTAAGGTTTGAGAAGCAGCTGAAACGCTTATCCTGTGTCGAATTATCCTTTATTGACAAAGCTGTCTTTGGTGAAATGCTGAGCACAAGCAGCTAACGTTCCCTTTGGCCGTGGCTGTTTGCTGCCAGCAAACCAATAAAGCTACCCACTAATTTCTGGTGGCATCGTCTTTTGGAAGAGAAATAGGTGCTTTTCTTCGCGTCCAAAAGTAAACGGACAAGCAACTTTGGGAGAGATACTGACAAAACTGCACCTCAGATGATCTGCAGTTCTTCTTTTGTATTTCCAAAAGTGTAGACGCTACTAATGTTATGATTCTGCTATGTCTGCCTTGTTTCTGCCATGTTTATTATGATTATGCCATGCTTGTTACATTTTCCCTATGCCCTGTTTTGTTTTTGATCATGTCTATTTGGTTTTAGTTCCCTTGCCATGTTTTCGTTTTTGCCATCCAGATCCACTTTTCTGTTATAGTCCGGTCCATGCTTTTGCCCATGCCTTCATTGCACTTTGTCTCCCCTGTCCGGTCTCTTGTTAAGTTACAGCTTCTCCCCAGTCCCGCATGTCACATGTTTAGGTGATTTCATGGTTTCTGGGTTTCAAACATTCCTTCTATTCTCGTTTGCTTCCTTCGCCTCTCTTTTCTATTTTACTAACCAATACTAACAGTTTGTTGTTTTGTTAAAGTTACTAACCCAGACTAACATTGTATATAATACTAAGTTACTAACGAGCACCAGGGATTGTATAGCTGCACTTACTAATTGATTAACAAGCTCTCAGCTTTTCGCCCTGTTCTAGTCTCCGCCTCTTGCCTTCTCTTAGTCTTTGCTGCAATTCAGCGGATCCTCCGCACCTGCTTCACTCTGTCCTGCCTCTCATTATCTGTGCACATTAGAACCCCCTAACCGGAGCTGTATGTTTTGTCATAGGCTGTCTCGTGTTCCCTGTCCGCGTTTTGGCTTTTGCCAATTTCATGTGGTTAGGTTCTCCCTCATGTTTTGCTCCCACGTAATTAGTCTGATCCAGTTCACCTTTCCCTAATCATAGCATGTGACTTCCCTTGAGTGTACTTAAGCTGTCTTCTCACTGCAGTTCCTTGTCAGAACGTTTCCCTTGTTTACCTGTGCTGCTCTTGTTTCTCGCCTCGTACTCATAGTGTTACCTTTCTGACTGGACCGCCCAACTACCTCTTTTTGGCTCTGATTTGGCTTTATTATCTGCTCCTGTGTATCGAACCCTTTTTGTCTGACCACGATTTCTGTATTGCTGCCCTGGTTTTTCGACTCTGGATTCTGCCCCTAGGATTGTGATTTTGGATTGTGGACTTTGTACTTTTGCCTTCGGTCCTGCGGGGGTTTACCCCCTCGCTAATAAAATCACATCTTTTGCAATTCCTGGTTATCGCGACTGGTTCCTGAACGATACCTTACAACTAAGGCATAGTGTGATCTGCGGTTGTTAGTGCCTGCTGGAATAGTTTCCGTGGTGGGCAGGTCCAGCGCCGTGATTGGCTCTGGCTTGGTCTGTATTTATTGGACTGCACATCCTGATGTCAGGTTTTGCCCAGAACTCGTGAAGATCTCGGGACGAGCTGTTCAGAGAGGAAATCACGTTCACGAAATCACGTTCTTGGATGATAGCAAAACCCCTGTATCTTATGTTTAGAAACTTTTCAGAGGTTGAGCATGGACATCCAACATTATAAAATTACCTATATGTATAAAAGAAGGATTAGCATAATAGGTCCCCCTTAAACTTAATCACCGGTTAAAGTTAACAGCTTTGAACAACCGGGCCCAGATCCTGCTGGAGCTAGAACTCCGTGGCTGAGCGCACGATCCTCTTAAAAATCAGCACAAATGTAGGAAAGAACATACACTAGTAGTCTATATGGGTTTGTAAAGAGTCTCTACTTACCTGTTAGCAAATCAAAGGCAGTTTTGACAGGTAACCGACACCAAGAATGTGACTGAAAATTGCTACGCTTATGAATCCGTTTGATGAAAGTCAAAGACGAGGAAAATGCGGGGAATGTGAACTAAGTTATTATAAGTGCACAATTTCAACCGCAAATCCAGGACACCAAAACATGCTGAAAAAGACCACGATTTTCAGCGAGCACTGCTATCAACCCGGAATTTTAGGTATCTGACGCAAACATAGGTTCGTATTCAGAAACGACACTCACACTAATTGAGTGAGAGTGAGTGCGAAAACTTAGTTGGTGTCAGGTTACACTAAATGAGTCAGAGCTTGCCCTAACACTCATTTGCTTTCAGAGACCTCACTCACACTGAAATTAGTGTCCCTTTTTGAGTGAAGGTTGTGTGCGGGGAACACCTCCCTTGAGCCGCACTAATTTAGAATGAGCACTAATCATTCTTGCCCTGTTTTCAATTAGCCATTTAAATTACCAATGCAGAAACTCTGAAAACTCTCAACATTATCAGGTGTGGCCAGTTTTCATTAATAACGCATACCTGGATTTATTGCGCTTTTCTTTACTCACGGGTTGGAAAATTCTGCGCTCAACTGGCTCGAGGGGCGCCGTGTGGATTGGTCTGCGAGGCTCACGAGAATCCATTCTTTTCTACATTCTTAATTGCTGAATGTAGAAGGCAATGTTTGGCCAGTGTGATAGGTTGCTTGGTTTGATGATTGATTTTTATTAGCGTGTCTTGCACTTACGTGCCCAGCCCAAATGGGCTTATAAGACACTATTGACATAAAACACATAACACATTACATAACATAGAAAGATGACCAACATACAAAACACATTTCCATCCTTTTCACAGTTAAATTAATTAAACAGATCATTGTCAAATTAAGTCAGGATACAGATTCCTTTGCCGCAGTTTCCAAGCATTTTCCACGTATCTCGCCAAGCTATAAATTTCATTTTCAAATAACCAACCCAGCATATCCCCATCAGTCATCCAAAACAAATCGGGCTTTTTACGTTGAATTCTCTCAAACATAGCTATTCTTAGGTCATGATATACAGGACAGAAAAACAGAAAATGCTATTCATCCTCAACAACCCTTAAATCACACAAAACACATAACCTGTCTTTTTCTGGAACACCTTTATAGCGCCCCACCTCAATCTGCAGAGGCAATACCCCTGCTCTGAGCTGGGCACACAAAGACCTCTGCAATCTAGTTAACCAGCATTTGATATATGGCTCTGTGGCATAGTCATTTTTAAAGTGCAGGTAACTTCTCAGTTTGGGCTTATTTGACACCTGCCATTGCCATTGCTCTTTGAAAAAAATCAAACAGAGACTGTCTAACCTGGGATATTTTAATTTGTAAATTATTTGTAAATCGATGCTGTACATTAGCTAATGAGAGTATTTCCAGGACCTCCATTGACCACGGGTAGTTATGAGCTTTATCCCAATTGAAGACTTTCCGAGTAAGTCTGTCTTCAGGTAAACGAATAAGGCGATTCCACAGTCTAATTACTTCCGCCCTTTCTTTCACCAAGCAGGGCTCCCAACCCATATCGCCCTCTAACGCAGCTCTAGTTGTGAACCGATGTACTCCAAGAAAACAACTCATGGCCCTACTCTGAATTCTATTACATTCAGGAGCATCTTCGAAGCCCCATACCCCAGCTGCATAAAACAAAACAGACCCAACTAAACTTTCAAACAGCTGGGTAAATGTTAAGAAGCTTATTTCAGGGCAGGGCTTCATCCTATTAATAACGACCCCTAAAGCCCTCCCTGCAGACTCAGACAGAACCCTTCTCCCCTCTGAAAACATCATATTTTCGTGAAAAATAAAACCAAGGTATTTATAAGTTCTGGAATTCATAAGCTGTGTTTGCCCAAAAAAGAAATCAAATTCACTACTTGGAGCAGATGGTTTTCTAAAATGGACTAGTTGTGTTTTATCCACATTTATAGAAAGTCTCCATTTATTGCACCAATTCCTCATAATGCCCAACATTTTTTGCCGTTTAATTTCTTCTTCTGCGAAGACAACAATATCATCTGCATATAATAAAATGCTGAGGTTAAAGCCATCAATGTCTATACCCAAGTTTGCTGACTTTATCTCGAGCCAGATCGTTCACAAAAAGCGCAAAGAGAGTGGGTGAAAGAACATCTCCCTGTTTGACTCCAAATGGAGTAGGGAACCATCCTGTCCTCATATCGTTTACCTGCACACAGGCCACTGGAGCCCTGTACAGAGCTTTGATGGAATTATACAGATGACCTGTAACACCAACAGAAAGTAACTTATATTTCAAAAGATCTCTGTTAACCCAATCAAAAGCTTTTTTAAAATCAACAAAACAAACAAAAGTACTTTTATTTTCCTGCAGTCTTGCTCTAATGACAGACGATAAAACATAAATATGATCAATGCACGCTCTGTGTTTTCTAAACCCATTCTGTTCATCCACCAGGATTCCATTGGTCTCAATACATTCACTGAGTCGATTGTTGAGAATACCGGAAAACACTTTATATACTGTACTTAACAGGCTTATGCCTCTATAATTCAAAGGTACTCTTGGGTCAGCCTGGGTGGACTTTGGGATAGGCTTGATGATCGATCTATACCACACCGAGGGGACAGTCCCACTCTTAAAGCAATATTGGAATAACGTGCAGAGTATTTAACAGCTTGAGGCATTTAAGAACCTTATTAGACAGTTCAACCACTCCAACAGCTTTATGAGGTTTGGTTTTTTCAATTGCCTTCTGTACTTCTACTAGGGTAATGTCATTGTTTAGCGCACTATTAAAATAGGGCGTTTCCAAACTAACAGATCCATCCTCAAGTAAATATTTTAAATTACAGATCTCCATTAAAAATGCATCATTAAACTGATGGGAGCTAGAACAAGTGTACAAGTCGCTATAATCTTTCTCCCATCTATCCAATACTTTGACTGTCTCAAATACAGACTCCCCACTTTCTGTGACTATTTCAAATGGAATTAATTTATTTCTTTTTGGCCCAAGTTTATTTATTTCTTTCCAGAATTGCTGTGGATTAGTATTTTGAGAAAGCTCCATTTGAAGAGCTTTACCTCTCCTATAACGCCTTTTGTACAGTCTAAGTTTTTTATCAAAATCATATTGACAGGTTTTAAATGTGTCATACAGGCTCCTCCTTAAACCATGCTCCTTGCATTTTAAATATCGTTTCTCTGCCAAACGGAGATTTGACCAGCTGTTATGCAACTCATTATTCCAAAAAGGTTGTTTAGTTCGGTACTGTTTCTTTCGATTCCGTTTTCCAAGCACTTTTGACCCATATTGACTCATTTCCCCATGTAGAACCCTACAAAAAAGTTCATAGCAACGATCAACATTATCCTGTGCTTCCCCGTCTTTGCCCAGTTGCGCTAAAACATCCTTAAGGGCTCCATCCGAGGCTTCAGAGGTGAGGAAGTCATCCTTGAGCTTTCTTATTGGTTGTTTATAGAGTGGTGTGGAATCAGCACTATTTCAATATATCTCAGCTGTTTGAAAACGTAAATAAAGCATGGAGTGATCAGGAAGCCTGCTACTTTCATCTATTAACCCCAGGGACCCAGTTCTTTCCAAAAGTTCAATTGGAGTGAATACTTTAAATTCAGTACATGTTCTTAAGTCTTCATGTCTCGTCACAATATAATCAACCACAGCCTTACCCCTAACAGAGATAGATGTAAAATTATCATACTCCGGATTTATTCTTCCATTTACCAGGCAGCATTTAGACTCTATAAGGAAATCAATGAAACTTTCCCCATGTTTGTTCAAGCCCGAGTCTAACACCACTCTGGGGCTAATATCGCCCTCGTCGACATAATCTCTGTGGTGTAATACGACTATTCAGGTCCCCACAAATATATACAGAATCAGCCTCAGCCGTATAAATTAAAGACAATAAATGCGCAAAGAAAAAGTCAGCATTACGGCCCCATGTCAATGTTTCAGGAGACAAATAACATAATATCAAAATAAATGAATATTGTGAGCTAGTGTGCTCAAACCGCAAACATAGAATTCCGTCATAAGTCTTGTCTACAACCGTTATAGAAAAGTTGTCCAAAATTGTTTTTTTGACAAATATACCCACACCCCCAGAGGCTCTGACAGCTCTTTTATGAGCAACACGATTGTGTCCAATCCAGGTGTATCCTTGAAGCTCAGGTATAAGAGTGGACAAATGAGTCCCATTTAATGAAATAATTCCTGGCTCAAACGAAAGAAGCAGTTGCGCTCTCAGTTTACTATTAGCAAGCGTCCATCCATTAACGCTCCAATGCACTAAAGCAATATGGTCCGTACTTACAGGCTGGGCATGAAGTCCTCAAACTGATGGCTGTGGCCTCGATCCCGCAGAGTCCCCAGCTTGACCACGCTTCACTAGACGTCCATTATTGGCCAAGTAGTAGTCTTTAGCAGCTGGGATCTCCCTGAGAAGAGTTCTAAGATTGGATTCCATAAGACGCTCAGCGTGTGACTTTGCTGACGAAACATATACCCTCCGGTAACTTTCATTGTCCTTGAGTTTAGGCCTCCGCCGAAACACAGCCACTTTCTCCAGTGTAGACTTGGTTTCCAGCCCAAAACTGATTAAAAAACCGCCTACTTGCACAAAGTAATACAAATTAAAACATGCCATTTATCAATTAATTTATTATCTAAGCACATCATATGTACCTTCATCAGTTAGTCTTGCGTTGGCACATATTCACAAATGCATGCTATAATTTCTTATGTTTCTTTATGAGAGTAAACAATACCCCTGAAGCCCACGAGAAAAAAAAAATTCCCTCGCTACACGTATCCACAAAAGCGCAAACACATACAAAAAATGAGACTAAGAACACAACCGTAACTAACGTTAACTTGTCAAAAGCGATATACAGCAATTACAGCTATTCAGGAAATCTTCTGTAGCTATAGCTACAATCAAATGGTCCAATATACCGAAATCACAGATTGACAAAAATGACAAACCCTCAAGGGAGAAAACAGCAGTCCGAAGCGAAGAAGCCGACTCGCCCCTTCTTTTACTTCTGTGTTTTTGGGCGATACTTCACGTATGTATTTAAACGTTAAAAATCAAGACAACTATGGACAAAGTTTTTGCGTTTTCTGACTGGCGCTTTTCTTTACTCTAACTTCCTAAGTTCCTATAAATGGGTTCAAAGTCAGAAAAATAATTATTTTCATACTGTAGGAAAATGTCACATATGTATTCTGCATCCACTGATGGCAGCGCTTCAGTGAAGCCACATCACACTAAGATTGAGGGAAATATTCATATCCAGGACGCCATGATTTTACGCCACGGCATTACATCAAATGGAATATCTAGCATATCATTTTATTCACATTTCCCTTTAAGTCTACAAAAAAATTGGAATCGTTGGAAACCTTGGGATCTCAAACAGATAAAATGTAAAAATTGCCCTGAAGTTCCACAGGTCTGAATACAGTAGCTGCGCATCTTATGGGGTTAAAATGTCAATCATCCCACGATAAGACCTACGACCTACTCCACTTTTTCAAAATATTTGTTTGAGGATGCAATTTTAATGTCACTGAAAATAATGTCCTCCATAAGGCTAATCGCTCTTGAGCGTATTTCCTCCCCTCAATCCTTTTTTCCGAGGTTTGGACGAACTAATACTGATGAGTATATGTCATGATAATCTGCACATTCTGGTCTTTCTGCTGGTATTAATGTTCAATGGCTGGACGGAGAAGCAAGCTTGTGTTTATAATTCCTGCAGCCGTTTCAAGAAAACTGACATTTTCGAGAGGGAAAACGGAGTCTCCTGTCAGGTCATCTCCGACATAGGCTACAGATAGCCAACTTGTTTTCTAAACGTACATACCCAGCATAAATCCACGGAGTGCTCTTGTGCCGTATGAATTTTATCTCAAATGTTGCCGCATTTACCACTAACAGAAGTATCTGAAAGCCAGAACTCCTCTAGCTTGTGGGCTGTCTGTGCAGCGCAGCCACGCTCCTGCGTGAAATGAGCGGCGTAGCTACATAACCACCAAGTTACAAAGACATGTCAACCGATTATGCCCAAGAGAATGTGTGGTTTAGAAATATGGGGACTCACCAATATCCTCTCTGTGCGCTGTCCTGAAATACAGCGCCGAAGCAGATTTTTTTATATCCTGCACTTGGGACTGTTGTTATGATTCTGCCATACCCTGTTATGATTCTGCCTTGTCCTGTTATGATTCTGCCATGCCCTGTTATGATTCTGCCATGCCTTGTTATGATTCTGCCATGTTCTGTTTAGTTTTAGTTCATTGCCATGTTTTTGTTTTTGCCATGTTTTGTAATTCCCTGCCATTATCCATATTTCTGCTAGATTCCGGTCCATGTCTTTGTTCATGCCCTGCATTGCACTTTGTCTCCCCTGTCTGGTCTTTTGTTAAGCTACAGCTCCTCCCCAAGTCCTGCGTGTCACATGTTTAGGTGATTTCATGGTTTCTGGGTTTCCAAACATTCCGTCTAATCTCGTTTGCTTCCTTCGCCTTGCTTTTCTATTTTACTAACCAGTACTAACAGTTTATTGTTTTTTTTAAGTTAATAACCAAGACTAACATTGTGTATATAATACTAACTTACTAACGAGCACCAGGGATTGTATAGCTGCACATTACTAATTGATTAACAAGCTCTCAGCACTCGCCCTGTTCTAGTCTCCGCCTCTTGCCTTCATTTAATCTTTGCTGCAATTCAGCGGATCCTCCGCACCTGCTCAACTCTGTTCTGCTTCTTATTATCCGTGCACATTAGAACTCCCTAACCGGAGCTGTAGGTTTTGTCTATAGGCCGTCTCGTGATCCCTGTCCGCGTTTTGACTTTTGCCAATTTCATGTAGTTAGGTTCTCCCTCGTGTTTGCTCCCTCGTAATTAGTCTGATCCTCTTCACCTGATCCTAATCATAGCATGTGACTTCCCTTGTGTGTATTTAAGAAGTCTTTTCACAGCAGTTCCCTGTCAGAACGTTTCCCTAGTCTACCTGTGCTGCTCTCGTTTTCGCCTTGTATTCATAGTGTTGCTTTTCTGACTGGACCGTCCGACTTCCAATCTGCTCCTGTGTATCGAACCCTTTTTGTCTGACTACGAGTACCGTGATTGCTGCCCTGGTTTTTTGACTCGGATTACGCCCTTCTGGATTGTGATTTTTGGATTGTGGATTTTGTACTGTTGCCTTCGGCCCTGCGGGGGTTTACCCCCTCGCTTAATAAAATCACATCCATTGCATTTCCTGGTTCTCGCGACTGGTTCCTGAACGATACCTCACAGTACGTTCTGACCAGCATGGAACCAGCGAGTAATCAGCCTCTGCAGGCGGCAGTGGAAGAACAGGGCGCTCAGCTGGAGCTACAGTAATGTCAGCTACGGGCTATGATGCAGCACATGCAAGCCATGACGCACCAGATGGCCGACCTCACCCGCTCCTTGCAAAATGCACAAACCATCCGGACTCCCCAACAGCCTGCCACCACCATGTCAGCTCCCGTGTCTGTTCCCGCCTCTGCACGTCCTGTTCCGCTTCACGAGCCACGTTTACCTCCCCCCGAGAAGTACGATGGTGACCCGGGATCCTGCCAAGCCTTCCTGACCCAGTGCAAATTAATCTTTAGCCTACAGCCTTCCACTTTCCCCACTGAGCAAGCTCGCGTAGCCTACATCATTATGCAGCTTACTGGGAGGGCTAAACAGTGGGCTACTTCTGCCTGGGAGGCGGGTCTACCCTGTGTTCAGTCTTCAGATCTGCTGGGAGAGGAGATGAAGCGGGTGTTCGACCGCTCCAGACACGGGCACGAGGCTGGGAGGGAGATTCTTCGCATCCGCCAGGGGGGTCGTTCAGTTTCTGACTACGCCATTGAGTTCCAGACCCTAGCCACTAACAGCGGGTGACAGGAAAGAGCCCTATATGACGCCTTCATCTTTGGGCTATCTGAGCGTATTAAAGACGAGCTACTACCACGTGACCTGCCCGAGAGTCTGGAACGGATCATTGAAATGGCTATCGCGCCGACTCCGCCTGGAAAAAACGAAGGCGGTCCGCCATCAGAGCCAGTACTCCCAAGCCACCGGTGACTATTCCATCCCTACCTCAACCTGACAAACCTAAGCCTCCCCTCGGCTCGAACCCGTGCAGCTGGGCGTACTAAAATCACCAGCGAGAGAGACGCAGGCGTGGGGAGCGGGCTTGTTTTACTGTGGCAAGGAAGGACACTACATCTCCGGTGCCCAGTAAAGGCAACGCCCACTAACGAGGAGAGGGCGTTAGTGGGCGTTACTCTATGGATCACTCCTTAAGAAGCCACACCTGCTTTCCTGTCTCCCTTGAGTGGGCTGGGGAGGAAGGAAGACCACCGCCCTGATTGACTCGGGGCGAAGAAAACTTTATTGATCAGGATATAGCCCGGAAGTGGGCCATCCCCATCGAACAGATCTTCCCTGATCGTGTTGCCAGCTCAATCAACGGCCAAAGCATCGCCCATATCACTCATGTCACCAGTCCTATCAAGCTACGTATCTCTGGCAATCATCAGGAGACAATTGAGTTCTACCTCATTCAGTCTCCACATGCCCCAGTCATTCTCGGGCACCCTTGGATGGCTAAACACCTCCCTGAGATCGACTGGGGAAGGCATGAGATTAGGGGCTGGAGTCCTGATTGCGCTCAAACCTGTCTCAATGACGCCCTGGTTCATGTTCCCGTTCACCCGCCTGAAGATATCCCGAACCTGGAGAAGGTTCCCCCTGAGTACCTTGACCTCAAGGAAGTGTTTTCAAAGTCTCCTGCCACCAGCCTACCCCCGCACAGACCTTATGATTGCGCTAAAGAGCTCAAGCCTGGCACCATGCCCCCTAGAGGTCGTCTGTATTCACTGTCACGCCCTGAAACCCTGGCTATGGAAAAATATCTCAGTGAGTCGCTCGCAGCAGGAATCATTCGCACCTCCTCTTCTCCTGCTGGAGCGGGATTTTTTTTTGTGGGTAAGAAGGACGGGTCCTTGCGGCCCTGTATCGACTACCGAGGCCTTAATGACATTACCATCAAGAATAGATATCCTTTACCCCTCATGAACACCGCCTTTGATCTCCTCCAGGGGGCGAAAATTTTCACCAAGCTAGATCTGCGCAATGCTTATCACTTAGTTCGTATCCGTGAAGGGGACGAGTGGAAGACTGCTTTTAATACCCCTACTGGCCACTGGGAGTATTTGGTCTTACCCTTCGGACTTACTAACGCCCCAGCAGTCTTCCAGAACCTAGTTAATGATGTTCTCAGGGACATGATTAATAAGTTTGTATTTGTTTACCTTGACCACATTTTGATTTTTTCCAAATCACAGGAAGACCATGTTCACCATGTGCGCCTTGTACTCAAGCGACTCCTTGAAAACCGGCTGTTCGTCAAGGCTGAAAAGTGTGAGTTCTCTGTCCAAACCACCTCCTTCCTGGGGTACATCATCTCGCCCGACACTATCCAGATGGACCCGGTCAAGATTGAGGCCATCACCAACTGGCCCAAACCCCCTGATCGTAAGTCACTACAACGCTTTCTGGGATTTGCAAATTTTTACAGACGGTTCATCCGTAATTACAGTTCTGTGGCTGCTCCCCTCACTGCTCTAACTTCTAATAAGATCCAGTTTCAATGGTCCAAAGAAGCCGAACAGGCTTTCCTTGAGCTCAAGACCCGGTTCACATCTGCCCCCATTCTAACCGTTCCTGACCCTACTCTCCAGTTCGTGGTGGAGGTTGGCGCCTCAACGTGGGAGTAGGGGCAAATCTCAAAAAAGATCTCCCAAGGACGGCAAGATTCACCCCTGTGCTTGCTTTTCCCGCCGTCTAAGCGCCGCTGAGAGAAACTATGACATCGGCAACCGTGAGCTGTTCGCCGTCAAGTTGGCCTTAGAGGAGTGGAGGCAATGGCTGGAGGGGGCCGAACTTCCGTTCCTGGTGTGGACCATAGATATATATATTTAAAACACTAGATTGCCTATGACATCAAATTTACATTACACAAAGTGAAGCACCCGGCCGCCATATTGATACACCCAACTTCTTCATAAAAATGAATGGTTTCCTACGAGGCAAATTTCAAATAAGTTAATATAATTGCTGAAATGCCGAGATGTGCGGCTGCGTTTTGCAGCAAAATTCATTCGAAGGGCTGTAATCGTTTCATGCGTAAGTTAACGTAGAGACGCGAATTTATTACTTTAATTGAAAAAATCGCGTTTTCGTGCTAACAAGCTAATTAGCCATCTCACAGACTTCAAAAGACCGCTGACTAAAAGCAAACGCTACCTATCGTTAATGGTCACCAGCTACCTTGATTGGTCACCTTACCGTTGCGAGACTACGTTGACTTGACGGTAAACAAAATTAAAAGGGTGGCTAACAAGCTAGCTACTTGTAATTGAGATGAAACGGCAATATTTCTTACCTGCAAAATATTTAAAAACAGTGGATGAGTTGCTTTGTTTGTTTATATAGATTTCCAAAAGATGAGGAGAGAAAGACTTGGCTGTTAAAACTGAGGCGTGCTGGTCGCATTATTTTAAAGGGGACCTATTTTGCTATTTTTCCAAGTTTATATTTTGGTCTTTGACTCCCCTAGAGTACTCCTGATCGCGCAAAGTAAAAAAAGGGTATTTATTTCGCTCATACTGCCATCCTCAAAAAACTGCATTTGTAGTACATTGTAGTCTCTGCCTGAAACGCCTCACTGGGGTGGCTCTTCGCTATGGCCCCCCACTCCCCGTGTGCCCACTTTCTTCTGACTGGCCAGCTCTGTGGAGGGCGGAGTTGGGCGGGATGAGGCTGCAGAACGCAGTTTTCGGGTCCGGCTCCCAGAGTGAAACCTGAGACCGTCTGCAATCTGATAAGGAAGCGGCGGGCAAATTCCTTAATCTAGCGTTATACTTGAATATAGATCTAATGACATGATCTTGTTCTAACAAAACGAGCGGCGAAAGTGGAGGACGAAAGTGCGAATATCTGTCAGCGCAAGCTCAAATTTGCTATCGGCTACAGTTTGCTACGGCAACAGTTGGTGAGTACCGTGGTTTTTCCATTCCTAGCTAGGATGCAGGGGAAGCTAGAATCCACCCCATATAGACACATTTGTAGAACGGGTCGACATGCCCAAGTGTAGACCGGAGACCGAGAAATCCGGTGGGTCTGAGTTTAGAGGGAAACATGGACAGTGAGGAGCAGCTAAAAAGTGGACCAACAGCTTATGGACTGCTTCGGTGTGTATTAGGACCTGCTGGGTCGTGTGCATAGCTGTAGTGACTTGTTGGCGTGGAGAAACGAACAGCTCCTGCGCTAGTATATGACGGAGGGGCGAAAGCTCCAGGCTAAACAGCCTTTTCGGAAATTGCCCGTGGTAATGGTTTACTTACTGCGTCGGAATGACGAGCGTTTCCTCGCGGAGAATGGGCGCGTTATGGATTGTGCGCGAGAGCAAGCTAGAGCTCGGTATTGTTATGAGCATAATACAGGTTTTACAGACCGTAAGTTCCGTCTGCGTGAACCGTTGCTTATGTGGAGCTAGCGAATCGATCACTTTTACAGGAAATAATTTAATATTCAGTCGCTGATTTAATATTCAATTGACAGCAATGCAGAGAAATCGTTTGTGATACCATATACATTATAGCCTGTGCTTTTCCCTGTTGCTTTCACCGGTAGCATCAGAGAGCTTGCCCAGACATTGAGGATGTATCAGGCTGACCCTGGTCATGGATAAGTAAAGCGATCGTTCCACAAGCACCCAAAAACTCACCCCAAGCTTTGCAAAACCTACGTCTGGTCTAATTGCAGCCCAACTCGGCAGACACATACAGCACCTCTCCGGTTAGCTTCAACTGTAGTGGCTACAATCAGGCAACGTTATGATGAAACTCACATTGATGCTTACCGAAGTAGCACAAGCATACCCATCAGAATCGCTGCATATAAGTTAACCAGGAGCATTTTTAATTAGCAGAGCACGCGAACTAACATGCAGTAGCTGAGAAGTGGTCATGACTTTGAATGTAATCTGTCTTGCGAAAAATTCGTTTCACGTCCGGTGTGAAAGCGGCTTGACATGCCCGTATTCGCGTCTTTGCATTGACTTTGAATGTAATCTGTCGCGCGAAAAATTAGTTTCGTGTCCGATGTGAAAGCAGCTTTATGGATAGTCTTGCGACAGCTAGAGAGAGCTTCGGTTATGTTTATGAACATAATACAGTCGAGAGCTCGGTTATGTTATGAACATAATACAGGTTTTGCAGACCGTAAGTTCCGTTAAGCGCGGACAAGTTGCTTATGTGGAGCTAGCCGAATCAATCACTTCTACAGGAAAAGAATTACCTATTTAATCTCTGCCTTTTTCTGCTTTTTACTAGCCACAACAATTTCTAAAGGGGGATGAAATTATGTCAAGGTAGTGCAGAGAAATCATTTGTAAACCGGTAGAGCTTCTGCGTTTCGCATTGCTTTCATGGTAGCACCAGAGAGCTTGCTCAGACATTTGTGAAGCATCCGGCTGATCCGGTCATGGATAAGTTAAGTGATCACTAACTGTAGAGGCTACAATCAGACGCGTTATGATGAAACTGCCACATTGATGCTCACGAAGTAACACAAGCATACCGATCAGAATTACTGCATATAAGTTAACCAGGAGCATTTTAATTAGCAGGACACGCAAACTAACATGCAGTAGCTGGTAACCGGCGGTCATAACCACAGAGACAAACCCTTGCAATACAGGTTTTACAGACAGCAAGTTCTGTTACTGTGAACAGTTGTACCAAGCATCTAAATTACAAACAAGTATTAAAAGTTAGCTTCAAATGAGGTTTATGTTCACACACCTTCTGCAGAATTTCCCCTGATATCACTCTTGCATATTTAGAACACAAACATTAGCAACAATAACTTAGCTACGTTAGCCGCTGTGCTACAGCCACAATCAACTGGATATCACGTCAGGTTGGCTTATGCAGTAAAAGCAACTTACAGCTTCTGTGTCTGTGAGTCATGGACAGTCGCGACCGATACAGGCTTTATCTTCAAATATTTTACCAAGCCTGCGTTTGAGGCCAGTTGTTAGTGCTAACTATCGCTAGCGGTCCTGCTAGCCACCCGTAACACGTTAGCTTCACTTACATTATTTGCTGTTATATCGTTACTTACAGCGTGTGGCTCCGAGCGCTTGATCGATGCAACTGCTTCAGGTTTGAGAAGCAGCTGAAACGCTTATCCTGAGTCGAATTATCCTTTATTGATAAAGCTGTCTTTGGTGAAATGCTGAGCACAATCAGCTAACGTTCCCTTTGGCCGTGGCTTTTTGCCTCCAGCAAACAAAAAAAGCTTCCCACTGATTTCTGGTGGCATCGTCTTTTGGAAGAAAAATCGTTGTTTTTCTTCGCGTCCAAAAGTAAACGGACAAGCAGCTTTGGGAGAGATACTGACAAAATTGCACCTCAAATGATCTGCGGTTCTTCTTTTGTATTTCCAAAAGTGAAGATGCTACTAAGGCATAGTATGATCTGCCGTTGTTAGTGCCTGCTAGAATAGTTTCCGGTGTGGGCAGGTCCAGCGCCATGATTGGCTCTGGCTAGGTCTGTACTAATTGGATGGCACAACCTGACGTCAGGTTTTACCCAGATCTCGTGAAGATCTCGGGAGGAGCTGTTCAGAGAGGAAATCACGCTCACGAAATCACGTTCTTGGATTACGGCAAAACCCCTGTATCTTATGTTTAGAAACTTTTCAGAGGTTGAGCATGGACAACCAACATTATAACATTACTAATATGTATTAAAAGAAGGATCAGCATAATAGGTCCCCTTTAAGTAACATACTACATTAACATAAACATAAAAAATACGAACTAGCAAGCTAGCTAGTTAACGTTTACCTTGTTTTTAACGTTTGCTAAACATTTACGATAGTCGGCCTCCACTGCTAGAGTTAACTAGCGCTTCCGTTCAACGTCGGCATTAACCATATGAATTAATATAAACGATTTGGTAAATGGCAAATATGCTCAACCAGGGTACAATGAAGTGAAGAAATCAGACAGCAATTTGAAAATGTAAACAAACATTTATTAACGTTTCTTATAACAACGAATACTTCCAAGCAATTATCTTACCAGAGGGTCATTAAAAGCCTCGGTCAAGTTATTAGTTAACTTTTCTGCACGCACTTTAACGTTGACACCGAGTCACATTTCGATCTTCCCTTTTCGTAAGTGTGCGCTTTCCATCCTCCAAAAAAGCACATATTTAGAGAGACAAAATGTTGCTCAGCACAGCGATACCAAAATAACACCGACTCGCACGCAAGTGTTTTTAAAAATGAATTTTGAAGTAGGTGAAAATGAATGGGAGTCTACGTGCTAACTTTACTTCCGGGTGTATATCCAGATGCTTCACTTGAGCGAACCCTATGCGCAATCTAGTGTTCTATATATATATCTATGGTGTGGACAGACCATAAGAACCTGGAGTACCTCCAGTCTGCCAAGAGGCTGAATCCCCGACAGGCCAGGTGTGCATTATTTTTCTCACGTTTCAATTTTCACCTTGCATATCGCCGCGGCAGTAAGAACATAAAACCTGACGCTCTCTCACGCTGCTTTGAGACGGACAAAGATCAACCCAGTCCGGACACCATCCTCCCCAAGGAGGCTTTTGTCAACCGTAATATGGACATAAAACTGAGGTGAGAAATGCCCAAGACGGTTCTGCTGCCCCTAGTGCCTGTCCCGATCACTGTCTGTTTGTGCCTGCCAGTCTGCGCCCCCGAGTCCTCGACTGGGGGCATGCCTCTAACCTCTCGTGCCATCCAGGGATTCATCGCACCTTGGACTTCATAACTTGTCGCTTCTGGTGGCCCGGCATCAATGAAGGCGTCCAAGGTTATGTTTCTGCCTGCTCGGTCTGTGCCCAAGGAAAGGTATCACACCAACCCCCCTCACGGCCTGTTACAACCCTTACCCCTCCGCACCGCCCTTGGTCACACATAGCACTAGATTTCATTACTGGTCTCCCCCTTCCAATCACTTCACTACCATCCTCACCATAGTCGATAGGTTCTCCAAAGCTGTTCATTTTTGTTCCCCTCACTAAGCTTCCCTCCGCCCCAAGAAACCGCCACCCTCATTATCCAACACGTCATTAGATTACACGGTATCCCCACTGACATCACCTCCGATCGCGGTCCACAATTCACAGCCAAATTTTGGAAATCCTTCTGCAAATCACTTGGCACATCTGTCAGTCTGTCATCTGGTTTCCACCCACAAACCAACGGCCAGACCGAGCGGGCCAACCAATGCATAGAGACTGTGTTACGTTGCCTCTGCCTAAAGAACCCCTCCTCCTGGAGCCATAAACTCCCCTGGGCTGAATACGCCATAAATAGCCACACCTCCGTAGCACCTTTCCCTGCCAGGAGGAGGAGGTTGCAGTGCCATCTGCCCGCGAGTTCGTGTGGTGCTGCCGCCGCACTTGGAGGACCACTCGGCAGGCGCTGCTCAGGTCGGTAGCCCGTATGAAGGCCCGCGCAGACAAGAAACGCATTGCCGCTCCATCTTATCGACCTGGGCAGCGCGTGTGGCTGTCCTCCAAGGACATTCCCTTAAGGGGGAATGGGGGAAAACTCTTCCCTAAGTTTCTGGGCCCTTTCACCATCAAAAAAGTGTTTAGCCCCACTGCTGTTCGCCTCCGTCTGCCCCTTTCCATGCGCCGAATTCACCCGACCTTTCATGTGTCTCAGATAAAGCCTGCTGTTACCCACCCCCTGTCTTCTGGTCCTGATCCCCCACCACCCACCCGCATCATCGATGGAGGCGAGGCCTACACAGTGCGGGCTTTGCTGGACTGCCGTCGACGAGGGCGTGGATTCCAGTGCCTCGTCGACTGGGCTACGGTCCGCAGCTGGGTCCCGTCCCGCTACATCCTCGACAAGTCTCTGATCACGGACTATCATGCTTCGCACCCTAGACCAGTTAGTTGAAACGCCGGGAGGCGTTTCGTAGGGGGGGGTACTGTTATGATTCTGCCATGCCCTGTTATGATTCTGCCTTGCCCTGTTATGATTCTGCCATGTCTGTTCTGTTTTTGCCATGTTCTGTTTAGTTTTAGTTCATTGCCATGTTTTTGTTTTTGCCATGTTTTGTAATTCCCTGCCATTATCCATATTTCTGTTAGATTCCGGTCCATGTCTTTGTTCATGCCCTGCACTGCACTTTGTCTCCCCTGTCTGGTCTTTTGTTAAGCTACAGCTTCTCCCCAAGTCCTGCGTGTCACATGTTTAGGTGATTTCATGGTTTCTGGGTTTCCAAACATTCCGTCTAATCTCGTTTGCTTCCTTCGCCTTGCTTTTCTATTTTACTAACCAGTACTAACAGTTTATTGTTTTGTTTAAGTTACTAACCAAGACTAACATTGTGTATATACTAACTTACTAACGAGCACCAGGGATTGTATAGCTGCACGTTACTAATTGATTAACAAGCTCTCAGCACTCGCCCTGTTCTAGTCTCCGCCTCTTGCCTTCACTTAATCTTTGCTGCGTTTCAGTGGATCCTCCGCACCTGCTCAACTCTGTTCTGCCTCTCATTATCTGTGCGCGTTAGAACTCCCTAACCGGAGCTGTATGTTTTGTCAATAGGCTGTCTTGTGATCCCTGTCCGCATTTTGGCTTTTGCCAATTTCATGTAGTTAGGTTCTCCCTCGTGTTTGCTCCCTCGTAATTAGTCTGATCCTCTTCACCTGATCCTAATCATAACATGTGACTTCCCTTGTGTGTATTTAAGCAGTCTTTTCACAGCAGTTCCCTGTCAGAACGTTTCCCTAGTCTACCTGTGCTGCTCTCGTTTTCGCCTTGTATTCATAGTGTTGCTTTTCTGACTGGACCGTCCGGTCCAGTCAGAATTTTTGGCTCTGACTTGGTATTGTTATCTGCTCCTGTGTATTGAACCCTTTTTGTCTGACTAAGAGTACTTTGATTGCTGCCCTGGTTTTTTGACTCAGATTACACCCTTCTGGATTGTGATTTTTGGATTGTGGACTTTGTACTGTTGCGTTCGGCCCTGCGGGGGTTTACCCCCTCGCTTAATAAAATCACATCCATTGCATTTCCTGGTTCTCGCGACTGGTTCCTGAACGATACCTCACAACTGTAGCCTGTATCTTTAGCGCTGCTGTTTCATAGCCAGACATGTCCGATAAATAATTGCAGCATTTATTGACTCAAGAAATGCAACATAAGTAACAAGACTTTTTGGAGTTCACGACGTTTCAGATGGTCGTCGGTGATGTCCCTGATCTAGTCACTGGCACAGTAACGTTTTTAACAGTTGGAAAGGGGCCTAGCTAAATTGGCTAGCTTGGTGCTCCAAATTTTGCAGTGGGCTTCGCTTTGACAGACAGCATCAGTTGCTATAAATCAACCACTCTTTCAAATACATTTAACTTTTTTTCCCCGCACTTGTATGATTACAATAATACGGTAATGGTCGATATCTGGGCAGGGTAAGAGGCTTAGCTGGCCAAAGGCGGGGGCCTGTGACTGCACAGGTGTGCTTGTCTTCTGGGGTAACATTTTGCACTAATGTTATGGGGTCCAGAGGAGAGGGAGGGGGCGTAGCTCCATTGATATTCGCTCTGGGCGTGACCACATGGCCGTGGCTACCTCCTCTCAATGAGAGTGGCCAAAATGTACGTCAATAAATGTTTTAAAAGCCAATAAATGTTTTAATGAATACACTGACGGACTGGTTCGTCTTTAACACTACATGTGCACTTAACAAACGCAAATCATGGATGTTAAATAAAACCGCCGAGTTCATCCAAAACCAGCCCAAAATGTGTCCACCCGCCCAAGGTGATTTTTGCCTGCACAATTCTATCGAAACCAGCCCAGCCCAATCTGGCAACGCTGTGTTTGGCACGTTTCATAGCTTGTTGCTTACTGAGCCACACGGGCTGTTTTGCGCCTTTTGCAAGCCACTCGACCGCAGAATTTATGAAGACATGCTGCTATTTTTCACGTCGTCATTTATTTATGTGCGAAAGAAATGCCTAGTAATTTTGAGAAGCAATGTATAACAATGCTATCAAAAATAAATTTGATTGTCGTTCTACCAATGAGTCTGACAAACTTTCGAATCAAGAAAAGTAAACTCTGACTGGTTTAATTCATTCAGCACTGAAGGGTGAGGATTCAGCGTTCCTTTGCAGTAGCCGACGCACCGCGTCTACTATTTGTAGACGTTCAACTTCCGCGGTACTTCTTCTTCTTCACGTCGTTTTCCACAGACAGACTCGATTTCGCGAGATCTCCTTGCAAGTGAACGTCCTGTGAATAAAGGGACAGGCGTGCGGCGAGTACTAGTGCTCAGTGGGTAATGTAGTATAGCCATCAGATCATGAATCGCCAGGAGAGAAATAGAACAGGACAGGGTACTACGAGCTTGTGAGAAGTCCAGGTACGCCGGAAAAAGTCCCGGTACGCCAGGGGCTAAAATGTAGAAGTGTCGGTACTCCGTACCGGAGCGTACCGGCCCACTTAAAGCACTGAAGCCGGCAAAACAAAACCCTTTGTTCCCAAAGTCAACCTTCTGTTATGATCCTGCTCTGTCTGTCTTGATTCTGCCATGTTCATTATTGTTCCTGCCATGCTTGTTATGTTTTCCCTAGTCCCTGTTATGTTTATGATTATGTCTGTTAGGTTTTGCCATGTTCTGTTTAGTTTTTGCATTTTGCCATGTTTTCGTTTTGCCACTCCCAATCCACTATTCTGTTAGTTTCGGTCCATGTCTTTGTTCATGCCCTTATTGCACTTTGTCTCCCCTGTCTGGTCTTTTTGTTAAGCTACAGCTTCTCCCCAGTCCTCGTGTCACATGCTTAGGTGATTTCATGGTTTCTGGGTTTCAAACATTCCTTCAATCTCGTTTGCTTCCTTCGCCTCTCTTTTCTGTTTTACTAACCAATACTAACAGTTTGTTATTTTTTTGTTAAAGTTACTAACCTAGACTAACATTGTATATAATACTAACTTACTAACAAGCACTAGGGATTGTATAGCTGCACTTACTAATTGATTAACAAGCTCTCAGCACTCGCCCTGTTCTAGTCTCCGCCTCTTGCCTTCACTTTGTCTCTCCTGCAATTCAGTGGATCCTCCGCACCTGCTCCACTCTGTCCTACCTCTCATTATCTGTGCACATTAGAACCCCTAACCGGGCGGTATGTTTTGTCATAGGTTGTCTCGTGTTCCCTGTCCGCGTTTTGGCTTTTTGCCAATTTCATGTGATTAGGTTCTTCCTCATGTTCCCTCCTTTGTAATTAGTCTGATCCTCATCACCTGATCCTAATCATAGCATGTGACTTCCCTTGAGTGTATTTAAGCTGTCTTCTCACTGCAGTTCCCCGTCAGAACGTTTCCCTTGTTTACCTGTGCTGCTCTTGTTTCTCGCCTTGTACTCATAGTGTTTCTCTTCTGACTGGACCGTCCGACCTTCGATTTTTGGCTCTGCTTTTTGGTACTATTGTCTGCATCTGTTTACGAACCCTTTTACCGCCCGACTACGAGTTTTGTGTTTGCTGCCCTGGTAGCGGTTTGGATTCGCCCACTGGATTTTGGCTTTTGCTTCTCTGACATTCCTGTGTCTGTGTACCGAACCTGTTTTTGCCCGACCACGAGTACTGTTATTGCTGCCCTGGTTTTCGACTCTGATTCTGCCCTACTGGATTGTGATTTTGGATTGTGGACTCTGTATTGTTGCTTTTTGCCCTGTGGGGGTTCACCCCCCAACTACAATAAATCACTTTTTGCTGCTACTTCCTGGTCTCGCATTTGGTTCCAGAACGGTACCTCACACCTTCCTTGCGTTAGGGGCCTTTTCCCGATCAATATCAGTGCGTCAGTGTTTGGGTTTGTCCTACCACACAATCCGTTAGGGAGGGTGGAATCAAGAAATTCTTTACGCGTCTCAGTGTTCAATATCAGTGGTTCGGTTCAGCTCGCCACCCAGTTCACACTGGGAATCTCTTCTGGATCTGGGGCACTGAATCCTCACACACACGCGGCAGGATGGGTTTCCATGGATGGTGTGGCGTGGCTTCAACCCTTTTCATGGTATCCAACAAAAACCTGACCTATAACAGGCCAGATGAGATCCAAATGGCTTGTTAAACTCACTGTCTGTAAAAACACTGTCTGTATAAATCATGTCCAATTTCTAAATTTCCATGAAACATCACCAATTAATAACGCTCTACTTTGCATTAATTAGTTCAAATCATGTTCTCAGAAAGTTTAGTTGTACAACAATCTTCAGTTCAAATATTCACTCACAGTTGTGAAACTAGTAATACATTCAAAGTGCTTCTTGTAATCATGTACACATATCCAAATGACTGTGGTTACATTAGTAACTAGCTAAATATCATTTTATGAAAATAAAACATCATGAAATACCCATTTAGTTTGGTCAAAACTGCATGGAATGCCACAATATTCATAGTAACTTAGAGGCATTAAGGCTCAGCGTGCTTAATTATCTCTCACTGCACCGGTGAAACAATGAGAAAATGCACTAAGCATTCACCTTTTCAATTACCATAAACACAATTAAATCAATCTCACCATCACTTTTTAATACTTCCTAGCAACATCTCCAGCAACCAAACAAAATAATTAGTGCTTCTACAGTCAACTTAGCAACCTTTTAAACAGTATTTCCACTCACCACTGAGTCAATGTATGATAGAGCTCAAAAACATTTCGGCAGATAGGCAGAAATCATCAGCCTCTCACGCTGCTTTACAAAGCCCAAATGGAACAATGCAGTGATCAACAGATGTTAAACATCATCCACAATAAATAAAACTCTGTTTAAAGGATCATTTTTATCTCTTACCATGTGGATGGTGATGGATTAAGCCTCTCTGCGTATCAACAAAATGGTGCACAAAGGTAAGGAGCACTAATTACTAACCTACCTTAACAGGTAGTTGTCATACAGGAAGGGCTGTTCGACTAAGGTACACGGAGGTTACCGATTGGCTGAATGTTAAGCCCCTCAAACAGAGCCAAGTGAATTTAAAGAGCCACTAGCCCTTTCCAGCAACTTGTAAGACAGATACTATTTGGTAGTGATGTGTCGTTCTGTGCTGATGCTTCGAGGCGTGTGCCGAGTAATTCAGGAATTATTTTGTGAAGCGCGTATCGAGGCGTGTATTGATGACATATGCGATCACATCGGAAGCCTCGCCAGCTGGCCGTACCTCATGACCGGTTCACGAAGTGGTTCGCAATTTGGCGTGCGATTCAAAAGTCAAAGTATACTTTATTATCCCAAATAGGGAAATTCATGTGGTCAAGTGCGACACATATATCATTTAAGACAGATGAATAAATAAATCAATAAATGAGTACATCCCTAACCCCCCACCCCCCAGTATAGACGCGACACATAAACATCCCATAAACGTCCCATCCTGCCTCCTCTCCCATGTGTAGTCTTCACACACAGTCTCACAGAAGGGAGAAATTAAATCCTATGCCTTACCTTATATCTTCCATTAAAAAGCCTAATGGCAGAGGGGACAAATGACAAACTAAACCTTTTGGTTTTAATTAACCTCTGCAGCAACCTGCCATTGCCACAATGGCTAAGTTGAAACCTGTTGTGTAAGGGATGAGTAGGGTCCCGGAGTACATGCTCTACTTTGCTCATGATAAGATCAGTGCTAAGCTGGGTGACAGATGTCTGATTGCATCCAATAATTTTACTCGCTATGTTCACCATGCGCTGCAGCTTATTTTGGTCCTGTTTGCGCATATTCCCAAATACACAAGCTTGGCCAAAGGCCAGAACACTCTGAAGAACCGTCTTATAGAACAATTCTAAAATGAGACTGTTTACCTTAAAACTATTAAGTGTCCGTAAGAAGAACATTCGTTGTTGCAGCTTTTTGACCTTAGACTTGGCACATATATCAAATTTAAGTTGGTCATCAATCTCAATTCCCAAGTATTTGTAACTGCCAACTCTCTCAATTGGTGTATTGTTTATGATCGTGTTCGGGATATCACTTCTATAGCATCTAAAATCTATCACCATTTCTTTTGTTTTAGTTGCACTGACTGCCAAGAAATGATCTTGGCACCATTTAGTGAAGTTACTCACCTCTTCCTCAAAACTAACAAGGACCGGGCTATCAGATTTTAAGTACCCCACCAGGGCAGTATCATCGGCATACTTAAAAAAAGGTGTGTGCAGGTATCATGGCACGGCACTCGTTGGTAAAGAGTGTATAAAGCATCGGGGACAATACACATCCCTGCGGGGCTCTGGTATTTATGAGCCTGGAGGAAGAGGTGACTGAATTAACTCTAACCTGTTGTGTTCGGTTTGTTAAAAAGTTATTAATCCACACTATGAGCTTTTTGTTAACCCCTAGCTTTGCTAGCTTGCCCACCAGCAGGTGGGGCTGTATGATGTTGAATGCACTGCTGAAATCAATGAAAACAATCTTTACAAGAATGTCAGGCTTCTCTAGATGTTCCAATATACTGTTAGTCATTGTCAGCAGTGCATCGTCCACCCCCCTTCTTGGCTGGTAGACAAACTAATGTGGGTCAAGAAATGGTGAAACCTCAGGTAATAAGTGATTTAACAGTATCTTTTCAAGACACTTCATAGGCACTGAGGTCAACGCAACTGGTCTCAGATCATTCATTTCTTTAGGTCTGTAATGTTTGGGTACTGGTATGATTAAGGACTGCTTCCACAGAGCTAGTATCAGTCCTGTGTCCACTGAACGCTGAAATAGCCTTTGAAAAGGAAGGGCAAGTGAATCGGCGCACACTCCGAAGACCTTGCAGCTAATTCCATCTGGTCCCTGAGATTTTCTAGCATGGATCCGTGAGAATTGCTTCCTAACATCATCAATGGAAATTATAATATCCCTGCATGTTAAATCTCGTATTTTACCAATTGACTCAGCTTGTTGTACAGAGTGGTCAGCTGTGTCAAATCTGCAATAAAAACTATTTAATTAATTAGAAAAAGCATCATCATCTGCAACATTTAGAGTGTGCAGTTTAAGTTTGTACCCTGTTATGGTTTGTAGGCCATGCCAGGCCCTCCTTGCATCATAACTAAACTGGGACTGCACTTTGAGGCTTTACATTCTATGATTTTCTTCCCGATTCTGTGCTGTACAGCCTTTCTGTCAGCTTTGGTGCCACCTGATTGGAACAGTCTCTTTTTTGATTCAACAGTTCTTTCAGTTCTGGAGTGACCCAAGGTTTATTATTTGGGTAGAGTTTGACTGTCTTTTTAGAGATAAATAAGGTCTCACAGAAACGTATGTATCCTGACACCGCGAGTGCAGCATCATTAATATCTTGTGAAGTGTCCATGATGACATCCCATTTGGTGCTGTCTAGGCACCCTCTCAGAGCAGCAGTTGATTCAGTGGTCCAGCATTTAACTTCCCTAGTCTGGGCCTTTTCCTGATGTAGCAATGATTGATAGGCTGGTGTGAGCCGAATCATATTGTGGTCTGACCTACCCAACCCCGGCAGAGCTTTAGCATAGAATGCTCTTTCTATGTTGCCATAGCACAGATCGAGACAAGCCCCATCCCGGGTAGGACATGACACATATTGATGGTAAGTTGGTAACAGTTCGGTTAAACTACAAAGGTTAAAGTCTCCAAGGATAAACTTAGCTGCATCAGGGGCCTTTTGCCTGCAACCAGGTCCTGATTTTGCAACCAGGTCAGTGTATACACAATGTAAGGGTGCAATATACACAATGAAAACACAGAGCTGGTTTCTCTCGCGGGGAAGGTAGTAAGGTCTTAAATTAACTGCTAAAAGTTCAATATCCTTTGTGCAAAGTCTGTTTTTGACAGTGACTTGGGATGGATTACAGTACTTCTCATTTACAAACATGCACACGCCCCCTCCCTTACTTTTACCAGAGTACGCCTTGCGGTCTGCCTGAACCACGGAGAAGCCTTCCAGGTTGAAGGCAGATTCGGGGTCTGTCTCGGTGAGCCAAGTCTCCGACAGGCAGATCAAACAGGAATGACGATAATCCGATAAATATTGCACACTTGCCCGAAGTTCATCAACCTTGTTCCATAGGTTGGGTGGTCTATTCCTCACGTGGGTGGTCTATTGTTGAGGAATTCGTACTGGTTAGCGTTGACTTTTAAATGAAGGACCCAAAAACAGTTTGGCATTCCACCAATTTTACTTTAATTATTCAGAAGGTAAAAACATGAGTACAATAAGGTAAATTCATGTGCACAGATGTAAGCAAATGAAAAATAGGCTTCAAACCATCAAATGATACAGAAACCATATACAGCCGATGATCTTTAGCAAAGAGTTGGAAAGAAGAATACTCAGATAAAAAAAAGCTTCTTTGAATACAGAATCTCTGGTCATGGAGGACCAGAGGGCTGACAGCAGCCCCGAGTTCCTCATCAGTTCAATCTTTATAGTACTTTATTCTGTGGGGAGGGCTTTTACGTCATCCATTTGCCTTACAATACATCAACCTGATCAGCTCAGTTTTTCCATGAGAACCAACAGTTGTGCCCCTTCTCAAACTAAAAATGTCTTGTTTACTTGGCTTTCGCCTTACATCGTATTACTCAACATATCGCAGCTCTTTCCCCCTCCTTACTCATTGTCTAACTTGCTGCTATAAATTTCAGCTTGCGGTTAGGCAGAGACTTCAACTATGGTTCACCTCTTGACTTTAAATTTAGTATTTCTGTGATCCTTAGATAAGAGGAACAACAAGTCTCTGCTGCAAGCAGTGGAAAATCCCAGATGGAGAAGACAAATAGTTACAGCACAATTCACTCAGATATACATTGCTTTAGTGAATACTTGATTATTTATACATTGTTTCAGTTAATATAAATTAATACTTATTAATGCATTTGGATATATAATGAATTAATTCAACAATTCAGCAATAGATCAATACAATAATGCTTTTGTTAGTTTTTGATTGATAATATACTATTCAAAAAAAGTAGGGGATATTTTATTTTGAGATCAAAATTTTCACATATATAAAGGGATACGAAACCATGTTGTATAGTTCCTTACTGAGGAAGCATTTCCAAAGAAATTCATCACCCAAACACATCAATGACACTCTCACGATCTGCACGGGATGCTATTGATGATCAAGGGGGTTGTGCCACAAATTTGCATGACTCTGAATTGGAAGGTTAGAGCCACTGTAAAGGAAGATTTTGAAGAGAAAGCATCAGATTATCAGTGGTTGAAGTCGTTAATTAAACAGAGACCATGCGCCGTCTAACACAGGAGGAGAGGTTACGTGCCCTTGGCATGCTACAGGTTGGCACAAGACACGTCGTTGTGGCAAGGGCAATGAATGTTTCCCAGTCTGTCATCAGCAGATTATGGTCCAGACATCGTGCTACAGGGTCTGTTCAGGATAGACCACGATCCGTCGACCAAGGGCAACAACTCAGGCTCAGGACAGATTCATCCGCACTATTGTCTTGAGAAATCGTATGGTAACAGCAAATCAGATAAGGTCTCAACTTCAAAGGGATACTGGCTTGGTAGTGAGTGGCCAGACCATCAGGAATCGTCTGCACAGATTTCACTTACACGCCCGGCGTCCTCGTGTCATTCCCTGTTTGAGGGATCGTCACATTAGGGCCAGACTCAATGGTGTCGTCATCATCAACGCTGGGATAATCGCCGATGGAACAACGTAATGTTCTCAGATGAGTCGAGGTTCACTGTGGACTTCCTTGACAGAGCGCAGGAGGGTTTGGCGCCGACATAACGAAGCGTTTCCATGGCGTTAACGTCATTAGACATGATCCGTATGGGGGGTGGATCTGTAATGGTGTGGGGAGGCATCACTGCTGCCGGCAGAACAGACTTGCATGTTGTTGCTGGGCGTGTCACAGGGCAGTACTACCGGGACAACATCTTGGCACCCCATATGTTGTGCCGTTTGCGCGTCGTTATGGCGCCGTTTCATTTTCAAGATGACAATGCCAGATGTCATCGGGCCAGGATCGTTACAGATTACCTCCAGCAGCAGAATATCACCACATTACCATGGCCAGCACTCAGTCGGACCTTTCCCCATCGAGCATGTCTGGGACATGCTTGGACAGCAACTACGCCAACGTCCAACAACCTCCTGCCAATGTCCAAGAATTTGCTGCAGCATTGCAACAGGAATGGAATAACGTTCCCCAAAATGACCTGGGACGTCTCGTTAGGAGTATGCCACGCCGAATTCGAGCTTGTCTAGCCAACCGAGGGGTTTTACCCGCTACTGACTCTGTTTCACAATGGTGGTAAATTTGCTGTGTGACCCTGTGCTTGTGTAGGCCCTTATTCTGGAGAATCTGTCCTTTACTGACTGTACACAGGGTTTGAATAAATTGACAAATGTTTCCTTAATGTTTTTATGTCATTTGTTTCCTTCCTGACCTCATGATCTGCATTTCATGGTACTTGTAAATCCAATATCCCCTACTTTTTTTTGAATAGTATATACATTTGAATATAATGGATTAATATTTTCCCACACTATGGAATGTTGGACATTACCCAGAAATACTTGCTGTCTCAATGACGATATCAACAGCTGAATAAAATTATCATTGTTTGTTTTATGAAGCATTTTCCAAAAAGAAATCTGTTATTTCATGTTATAATGACTTATGTTCAATTAAAATGATGAATAATGTACCATGATGACGTTGACTTGCCAGGACCATGACTGAGAAATAAATGCAGTTGCAGTGGTTAATATATCCAGTAGTATGCCACCAAATGTGCGTAGCTGTAGGCTTTGACTAGTATGCATATCTGAGGAGGAGTTATGGAAATCTTCAGAGGGGTGCTCTTCACTAGATTCCACTGAGGTGCTCCTGCTGTATTCCTCTTTTGCTACGCCACTGTGGTAATATAATCTGCGATATTTTTGCCCGTTTTACACTTTTTGTCCATCAGATGGCGTAGTGAGCAGATGAAGCCTCCAGAAGCGTCACCCATTAGTGAACCACTTTGGGAGAAAGCTTCAATGCTCCATGAGGTTTCATCTCGCCATCACTACTATTTGGTTACAAAACGATTTCCTTCCTTTATGGATATTATTTTAAACACTTGTAAAATGACTTTTAACCAATGTATATTATTTTAAACCAAATATTTTAAGTTTTAAAGTGCGTATAAATCAACTCAACATGAACTATTTTTAGTGTCATTTTAGAGCCTGGGCTACACTTTGGTATGGTAATACTTAACCCTCCTCCAGTGTTTGTTGCTATCCCTTTTATTTCAGTGTTCGCGGTCGAATGTGACCGGTCTGTTTTAACTGCTCGTATATTGCCACGAAAGCCATAAATCATCACTTTGTTTCAAACCATTTTCAGCTATGAAACAATGTCTTCAACCAATGCTTAACATCAGTAATTGCCGTGATTACTGTGGTAGAAGAAGGCACTCTTCTCCTCCCCTGTACCCATCATTCTGTCTGTACCTGGCTATTCAACCAATCCTCTCCCATTGTTATCTTTTGAATGTCCCTCACCCCCCCCCCCTCTGTTGATCATTCATTGGTTTTCTCTGCCATTTGTCCTTTTGTATCCAATGAGTTCAATCCTTACTGTAAAGAACAGCCCACCTTGTTTCAGTTTAAATCTCTGGGCCTCCATCTTTAGGGGCTCTTGCCATGCTGGTACCAGACAGAGCCACAGACTTCAGCAGTTGGTTTTCATTGGTATGATTCACCATTTGTTCACAATTGTAACAGTACAATAAACTTGATAAAAGACTATTTGTCGTAATCTCTCGGTTCTACGACAATTATTGGCGTAGTCGGCATGTCTCCGAACCTGTAACGGCCTTCATCTCCCAGCTACAGAGAACTAGGACTGCCGACACATCAGAGCAATGGAGGTAAAGATAATTTCTTTCTCTGTTTCTCTGTAGCAGAGAGTTGAAGTCCTGATGGCAAACCATTTGTAACACTGCTGATTCTGTGTTTTATATGATTGGACAACAGAAATTGCTGCCAAGCTTCCTACTAATAAAAAAGGGTCTCATGAGTCGTGCAATTAGAACTAAGTAAGTAGTTTATGTCTTAAACTAAGTTAGGACGAATTGGCACTGGGTAGTAACGCGTAGCAAGTATACTGGTCGGGTACCTATACTGTGTGCGCTAGATGTAAAGTAAGTTGCATTGTTGAAGTTGATTGGGGCGAATTTCCTTGTCCACTACATATAAAAAGAAAATTTGGGGTTATATGTTAACTGTATAACTGTCTGTGGGCGTGTCCTGTGTGTGTGCACATTGTAAAGTCTACCGGTGTGTGTTCAGTGGAAAAAGTCTAGTTTCTGGGGAAACTGTTAGCAAGGAATCTATGAATTGGCAGAAAATGTAAGAGACAGAGAAAAAAGCCATTGTGTATTGGACTCTCTGGTGATTCTGGAAATTATGGATTTTGTTAATTTGTTTATATGAGGCAAAGACTTACTTCCGGTGTAAATTTATGTTTGTCTTTTCTGTTGTCAGTTGTTGAGAAATGTATTGTCCAATAGGTGGCCCAGCAACTGGAAAAGTTTGAAATGTTTCAAATATGAGAGAGCAATATTCTGCGAGCAAAGAGTTGGCTGGTAATTGTGATCTTCTAGAGTGCATTACCTAACAGTATGTGGTCTGATGGTCTCCTTTAAGTGCAAGATGGTTTGTGGAAGCTGGCTGATGGATGGATCGCATTAAACCTGTGATATGCATAGCGGAATGGTTCGTGTTGATAATGGATGGTAAAAGTAAGGTCAATTGATTTGGCGGAATAAGCGATGGATAAAACTAGCCATTTCAAAAAAGCTTTAATGTTGGAAAAGGCTATTTTATTTGGCTACATTTTGAAAGTGTCAGTAATGTCTGTTGTGTCTGATCGTAGCAAAAGTAATAGGCCTACCGGAAAGTTTAAAATCCTGAAGAATTTAACTGCATGTGAACGAGCATAAGAATTAGAACCTTGGATCTCTTCCAATGTGATTGAATGGAACAAAGGAAAGTGCACTGCTCTGTGTGTGTGTGCATGTGTATGCATGTATGCTGAGCTCAGATTGTGTGTGTGAAAATCAGTGTGATAAGCCTAACTGTGTGAGTGTCTGCAAATAACTGCATGGCCGCATGTTTGTTAGTTCTCCCTTTGTTGGATTGAATGCCATGGTCATCTTATACCATAAAGGGATATATTTACAGTATTTTGAATATAAATGCTCAGTATGGGCTATATACACTACGTATTTGACATTAGTTTAAATATTTCTAGATAATATTTGGTTCAGATGAATATTAGTGATTAATTATGATATATAGGAATACTCTTTATAGCATAAATGCATTTTTCAATGAAAATCCGTGATAGCTTTGTGAATCTGGCCCAAGAATGTTTGATTCTGGAACCCCGTACCGTCTTTGGCATATAGCATTGCTCTTTTTATCTGCTCATTTAGGTTCAAAAATGCTCACTATGAGAGGAGTAAAAGCTGCTTTATTTTGCCGTTTTTGATGGCCTGATTATTAAATGAAATTAAAATTTAAAATTTTGAATTATTTCAATTTTGGAAGATGAAAAGAAAACATTAGAATCACGGTAACTACCGAGCTTCCTTAAATTTTATCCAATTACCAAATTGTACAAAATTATTTCTTTGTTTGTTTTAGCAATGCTTGGATTTTTCAGTTGAACTTTAAAAGGACATCAGAGAAGTCCACTTATTAATAAATCAATTCATTTCCATTCAGTAAAACGGAGTATGTCATTATTTACATGTGTGAGTGAGTGGTCTCTCTGAAATCCTGATACGAGGGGAAAGCACTGAAGCATTTTTTCCATTTAAAACTGAGGAACTAACTGCATCTGTTCTTTATTTCTAGAAACAGGGGTGATGCAACCACCAGAAGTGCCGTTCACATATCCTCAGTCACTGTCCCCTTTCAAGTGCCATAAGGTTAACCAGGCAGCTGGGACATGTGTACTGTAGGGTAATTGCATGCAATGAGGATACATTGCCCTAACTCTTTCATCCCATTGTTTTCCACAGGAACAGTTTGCTGGCTCAGGAACACCCCAACTAATCCTGAGTGTCTCATTTAAAAATGCTTCCAATTAACTTTCACTCTTTCTGATTCCTGCAGGTTGAGTTATAATAAATTACCTTGGTCATGTCTTGTCTTGGTCTACCTTGTTGTTGGCAACTTGGCAGGTTGCTGTTTCTAAAAATTTCTATACAGGCATCAAGGATTCGAAGACCTGACTTAGCCATTCACACCCAGGGAACAGAAGCTTCATTCATACGCTTTTGGCCAATTTAGGTATCAGGATTTCAGCACAAACCCTCAACATGTTAGTGAAAGGGTGAGACATCATCTAGGGCACAATAATCCCTGTCCACCCTTCTGGTTCCTGGGAGCCATTTATTCTGCTATGCATCTAACTGAGGACACACATTCAAATTCCAGCTAATATGTGCACCAACGCGGGCGGCCGCCGGACCTTGGACAAGATCTACCTCATCAACCGGATTCATACAGGAAAAAGGACATTTTCATATCGATGAACTGCAGTTATGTTTGTGATTGTGATTTGTAAATTTCATGTAAAGAGTGTGGGTTAATGCAAAAATAGGTTGAGAGGAAACAATTCAATTATATTTTATGTTTATAGTCATTATAATGTGGCAGCTAAAGGACTGGAGCATGTAGGTTCCATACATGGAAGGCCAAAGATAAGTGTGCTCAAAATTTCATGAAGTAAGGCGGAAGTAAATACACATTGCTCCAGATAAGCCTAATTTAGCTTTATAATATACTTCAGAATTAAATTGGAAGGTCCTACAAACCAGCTTCTGACCAGCCTATTACGTGTATCAGCCCCACTCTCTCAATTAATCTCCAGATCATATCATGTGACATAAATTGCTGAATGTCTTGACATATGAATATCACAATTTTCAATATTTCACCCCATCACTTAACACTTTAACTTCCCATATAAATATTACACCTTTGTTGTTTTCAAATATAACTGTTTATTTTTTTATTTCACTTAAAAATTGAATGCCTAAACAATTTGATATTGTAACCTTCATTGGATTTTTTTCCCTCTGGGGTTTTTTCCGATTGGTTGGTTATTTAGTTAGTGGCACATACAATCTTTTTGCTTTCCCTAGTCAAGTGTGGGGAAGTTTTTGGTTGATGTGCTGGTTTGTTCTGTGACTTCTATTGTTACTGATTTTAGAAAAATTACTTTTCAAACCATCATTTCATGGGCCATCATAAAATTTGTTTGATTGGTACAACAACTAACTTTAGATTATAGACTCATAGGACAAACTGAGGAAGCACACTTTTAATTTAGTTTTATTTTTCTCACTTTCATTGAATTTTTTCATATTTTTATGCCATTTTCTGTATATTAAAAAAGAAAAAAGTGAGGAATTGTGGTAGAAGAAGGCACTCTTCTCCTCCCCCGTACCCATCATTCTGTCTGTACCTGGCTATTCAACCAATCCTCTCCCACTGTTATCTTTTGAATGTCCCTCCACCCCCCCTCTGTTGATCATTCATTGGTTTTCTCTGCCATTTGTCCTTTTGTATCCAATGAGTTCAATCCTTACTGTAAAGAACAGCCCACCTTGTTTCAGTTTAAATCTCTGGGCCTCCATCTTTAGGGGCTCTTGCCATGCTGGTACCAGACAGAGCCACAGACTTCAGCAGTTGGTTTTCATTGGTATGATTCACCATTTGTTCACAATTGTAACAGTACAATAAACTTGATAAAAGACTATTTGTCGTAATCTCTCGGTTCTACGACATTACACAAAGAACAGACACTAAACATGTATTTCTATACGGACATTTATTGTAAAAAACAAACAAACAAGCAAGCAAATTCAAAACAAAGACCATATGAACACAATCTCAACATGAACAGTCCTGTGTGTGTGTGTGTGTGTGTGTGTGTGTGTGCGCGCGCGCGTGTGTGTGTGTGCAAGCGTGCGTATGTGCATGCGTGCGTGTTTGTGTGAGTGAGTAACAGAGTGAGTGAGTGAGAGAGAGTTTTATATGGTTTTATATAGCTTTATATGGTTTTATTATATCTCGGGGCACAAAGCTGGTGTGGAGTTTTCTCTGGAACACAATTCCGGTTTACCCTTAGCAGATAAGACTTAAAAGCCTGAGTTGGAGTTCCAGTGATTAGATCTGAAGGAGAGGGACCTAATTACAACCTTGAGGTGAGGAAGCTTGAGACAGAGACTGAGCACGTACTGCGTTTTCAAGAATTAGAACTTCACAGTCACCGCAATTATTATCTGGGTACTGTGGGCAGTCATCTGATTTTGATGTGAGTAAAGATATATTCGACTTGTTCCAGTGTTTCGTGAATTTTTTTATTCGAAATATATATAATTTGTGTACTAACTATGAACTGGAATTTATAATACTTAAACACCTTTATGAATTGAGTATCATTTATTGATTAGCTGCATATAGTGTTGTTCACTTAATGAAAAATTACTATTCAAAGTACTCGTCTACATTCTTGGTTACCTCTGCCAGAAGGTATCGTGAACACTGGTGTGTCAAGGTGTGTTTGTCAGCAGGATTACTCAAAACATTTTCAATTTATTATCACAACATTTTTGGGGAGTTGTGCTGTATGAATGAGAAGCAGCTGATTATGAGTGTCAGTGGATCCAAACCTGCTGCCAGTGGTATATGCTTTCTGAGTGCACTCTAGTTAAGGAGCCTGGTTTATTATTGTTTGAGTCATATGAAGGTTTTAAAATGGAGCGTCAGTGTTAGTTCAGATAGGCACGGAAGTCGGTCTTGGCTCCACCCCTTGTCCAATCGCATTGGACTTCAGCGTCACGTACTTAATTTGCGCGTCTTTTTAAATAAGGCGGCGTTCTCCATCTCAACTAACCAAGCTCTACCATTCCCACCAAGACCCATTACAGATCTGCGCAAACATCCATGTCTGCAGTTCTCTAAGGTATGAAAATCAGTACTTGGGTATTTTTCTTACCTCGTGCACCCTCATTATGTCCGCGCATCCTGATCCTTTCTCGGGGGAGGAATGCGTCCTATTTCAGCTGCCATTTCTCCCGTCTTCGCAGTCAGATCATGGCAGGTACTGACGTAAACTTGGTTAAATTTTTTTTTAAGTTCGTCCGAATCTGGTTTAGGCGAGAAACGCCTAATGGACTACTGAGGACATTTCTGTCATTCTGAAGGACAATGATCCGAGACTGTTAAAAAATCTTACCATGACAGAGTTTACTGTGGCATTCAGTGTATTAAGGGATGTGATTTGTGAAATGTACCCGGGACGCAGGGCCGAGCTAGAAACCTATTTGGCTATCGTTTCTGATCTCACTCTGTCTTACGATGGCACTGTTCACTAGTATCATAAGTACTTTTCTGTTAAAGCTGGTTATTCCTCCAAAAGTTTAGTCAAAGACTGGATTGGTCTCAGGTCGATTTGGCGTTACTAAGCAGGCATTTTACACCGTGGTGTCTTCTGCACTATCAGCGGAGTGTCTCTCATTCCTCCCCCCTCTGCCCTAAAATCATTGCCGAGTCCAAACCCCCTGTGACAGCCCTCACCGTACCTCTGCCACCGAGCCCAAGTTTTTGCAGAGCGGCCATCTAAAGTTTGTGTGCTCTCGCCGCAAGCCGCGTCTGCCGGCTAAGGAAAATTAAACAAAGTATCTACCCCCGGCAACATCCCAGAACTCTCTAAAGACGCTGAAGGACCCTTCAGATCGCTGTTTTGTCTCGTGCTTGTTGTTTGGTTTGATTAATGGCTTTTGTGCGGGTTTATACAATATTCACTCCAGCAGGAAGTGCAATAACCTGTGGTCTGCCCAGCAGAACCGGATATGATTGATAAAATCCTGGCGAGAAAAGTTGAAAAGGGGTACATGATTGGTCTGATTCCCAAATCCCGTTAACTTCATACCGTATTAACCCTATAGAAGTTGCGATTCGTAAGTATTCTGAGAAGGAAAGGAAAGAGAGAAAAAAAAAAGCGCATTATCTTTGATTTGTCTGCCCATTATGACTGAAAGATTCAAAGCGTCAGTGATCTCATCCCTCACCCCCCACTCTCTCTCTTTTACTTTACTGTCGATCACGCATTAAACTCATTAAAATTGCTGGATCAGGTGCTTGGTTGGGTAAAGCTGACATTACCGATGCTTTTAAAATTATGCCTCTGCACCCCTCTCAGTGGAATCTCTTTGGAGTTAATTGGAAAGAAAAATGTATTTCGCAGTACGTCTGACCTTTGGATGCTGTAGCAGCCCCTGCATTTTTGATACTTTATCCGAGGCTCTTTGCTGGATACTTCTGAATGTTTACAAACTGCCGTTCGTTTTACATTTATTAGAGGACTTTTGGATAATTGACTTTCCCAATTCCGTTCCAAGTCGCAGCATCTTTACACTCAAAGACGTTTTCAAGAAACTGGGGTACTACGCAGGAATTGGAGTTTTGGGTATTTCTCTTGACTCAGTTAAAATGCAAGCATCTCTACCCCAGGATAAATAGCGCAGGATCAGGGAGGTTATGGAGAGTGCAATGTCGGCTTCGTCAATGACAAAGCGCGAATTGTTGTACCTGTTGAGGCACCTCAACTTCCTTCGTGTACCGGCTTCTCGACCTCTCAATCTGTAATCACTTTGCATAAAACTGTCAAATTAGACGAAGGTTAAAAAATCTGATTTGCGCTTTTGGTCACGGTCGCGCAAGCACCGGAATGGCATTTCGTTCTTTTATAACGATAAGCTGGAGTCATCGGTCGCCTTTGGGTCTTCACTGACGCGGCCCCCTCCGTTGGTTTTGGGGGTTTGGCTGGTTTCTTGAGGTTTGGATTGTCAAACTCATTAAAAGCTTATGAGGCTGCTGGTCATATTTCTCCTATTTTCGTGCAGGTTTTTAATCCCAGTTCTGCCAGTTAACATTTCCATGATCAGTGCCTTTATAGTGCATTATTCAGAGTTTCCAAAAAATAAAAAATAAATAAAGAATTTATCCCTGTTCTTCTAAAGCATGAATTGCTGGGGTCTAGTTTCACTTAAGATGTTTAGATCCTTCAATTATTAGCTTGCTTGGAAATCCCTTCATTCGCCTCCTCTTTAACGGATTAAAGAAGGCTCATCCAGAAGGCAATGATAAGCGTCTTTCCCTCACACTTTATTTGGTGCAAAAGTTGGTATCGCACTTAAGAGCTGGGTGTTTTAGTCCTTATGTAGATGTATTGTTGGAAGTAGTCTGTCTTACAGCTTTCTTCGGGGTTCTTAGATCTGGGGAATTCACTACACCTTCAGAGAAATTTAATCCTTTACACGACCTCACCATTTCTGATTTCTCCTCCGATAACTGTATGTTAAATGGCAACCTCAAACATTCCAAAACTGATACATGTGGTAAAGGCACTTCTGTAGTCTTTGCCAGAACTTACACTGCATTTTGTCCTTTTTCCTCTATTTTTCGGTCCCTGAAATGGCGAGCCAATGCAAGAGGAGATGAGCCCCTGTTCATGACCCGATTCTGGGAAGGCAATGTCGAGCTTGGTTTGCTGTTCGTCTCTGCATCCTGTGCAGTGCTGTGGTCTGCCCCAATCCTATGCACCACACATTCCTCTGTAGTTCCAGCAACTGTTCTCCTAACCCTGTGTCGCTGGTCCTCAAGAGTATACCAGAAATACATCCGTCTTAATACCAGTGAATTTAGTCCGCAGAAGTAGCAATTATTTGTGTAATCGGTAAATTATTGTTCTTGCAATGTTAATTCTATGCTCACACCATGCTTTGCCACCTCGAATTTAATGTTGGTCAATGGTAATGGGCCTTAGGAAAATCTACACGTGCAAAGTTCATGGGTATTGTCCAATCCGTTCAACTTGGGGAAACTGGCATTTCATTCATATCGATTCACTATCTGCATCCACCTTCTGTCCATCTAAAATTTAAAATGTCAATGTATTTACCACATGTAGACTCATCTCACATAGCATATTTCCTTTGCATCAAGTCTCTCATGAGGGACTTGCGAATGTTCCTCTGCTCGCACCAGCAGGCCACTAATGTCCAGCATCCAGAGGGAGAAGGTCATGCACGCTTGCATGAATTCAAAGGAAATGCGACATGCTTGTCGCTACACATATCCTCATTCTCACATAGTATATTTCCTTTGTATCAAGTCACTCATAGTGTCTTGCGAATGTTCTTCTGCTTGCATTCAGCAGGCCGCTGATCTTCTGCATCCAGAAAGAAGGTCATGCATGCTTGCATGAATTCAAAGGAAATGCGACATGCTTGTCGCTACACATATCCTCATTCTCACATAGTATATTTCCTTTGTATCAAGTCACTCATAGTGTCTTGCCGAATGTTCTTCTGCTTGCATTCAGCAGGCCGCTGATCTCCTGCATCCATAAGAGAAGGTCATGCATGCTTGCATGAATTCAAAGGAAATGCGACATGCTTGTCGCTACACATATCCTCATTCTCACATAGTATATTCTCTGTATCAAGTCACTCGCAGTGTCTTGCCGAATGTTCTTCTGCTTGCATTCAGCAGGCTTCTGATCTCCTGCATCCAGAAGAGAAGGTCATGCATACTTGCATGAATTCAAAGGAAAAACGACATGCTTATTGCATTCACATTGTTTATCCCCACGTAACACACTTTCCGCATATCGATTTTGTCTATTAATGCTCCAGTCAATGTCATCTTCTACTCCTTGATCATAGAATGAGCTCGTTTGTTATTCGTATTAGAATTTAATGGATCGAAACGCATTTCATGTTCAGATCCTTGGTGACTCTGCTCATCTGCTCCTGCAGGAGGCGCGAGTTTGGGGGTTGTGATCTCCTGGAATGTCTGTGTCATGCTTGCTCAGATTGTTCCAGAGTATCACTTGAGCAGAGTCACCGCCAAATTCAAATGTATGTCATTCCGAATAAATGGTTAAATCTGACGTGAGCGTCCTGTCTGAAATGGAGCGTCAGTGTTAGTTCAGACAGGCACGGAAGTCAGTCTTGGCTCCACCCCTTGTCCAATCGCATTGGACTTCAGCGTCCACGTACTTAATTTGCACGTCTTTTTTTAAATAAGGCGGTGCTCTCCATCTCAACTAACCAAGCTCTACCATTCCCACCAAGACCCATTACAGATCTCGCAAACATCCCTCCACCTCCCCAGCCTCCTCCTTTCCAACGGCACAGTCTTTGGCAGTACTTGTACTGCGTACTCTTGTCTTTACATGGTATTGGCATTATTTTGTATGGTATTGGCATTGTTAGTAATCTGTGTTGTCATTCATTTCATTTCGAGCGCTGGCTGCTGCTGTCCTGATCCGGTCCTGATCCAGTTCTGCACCATCCTCGGCATGCCACTTCCTGGTGCTACAGACGCCACTGTTCAGATGGACTTAAATGGAACTCTTTTTGCTATTTTACTCTATTTTGACTTTATTTTGTTAATATTTAGCTAGCCCGCGGAGGATGGGCTTCCCCACTATAGTCTGGTTCCTCCTGAGATTTCTTCCCACTGGGGAGTTTCTTCTCACCACTGTTTGAGGATTTTTCTCCCTACTGGGAGTTTTTTGCCTCATTTGCTGAAGTGGGGAATAGGCTGGGCACTGCCCTTTCATTTATTTAATCTCTCAATGTAAAGCGTCTTTGTGACAGTCTGTGAAAAGCGCTATACAAATAAATTGAATTGAAATTTTAAACACGGTGAACCAGGCTCTGCCGAGGGGGTTGTGATCTCCTGGAATGTCTGCGTCATGCTTGCTCAGATTGTTCCAGAGTATCACTTGAGCAGAGTCACCGCCAAATTCAAATGTATGTCATTCCAAATAAATGGTTAAATCTGACGTGAGTGTCCTGTCTGAACTGTTAATTAACAAATCAGCACCATGTTAGACATTGTACAATATGCGCTGCAGAAAAAGAAAAATATAAAAGGTGAGGGCTGCTGAGCCATTATCTTATCTGGTGCCCCCAGAGGTGTAGCTCCCCCCTTCCTGGGATGGGTCTGGGATGGTTTAATAGTTAGTGCACTCAGGAGAGAGTTTGCACTCTTTCTTCTTTCCTCCTCTATTAATTTGCTTCACTAGTTTTGAACTAACGATCACTGCAATGAACTGAACTAATATTCACCAGCCCTGGACTTTGACTCTTTTTCCCCAAAAACCAGTCAAACAACCTGAAAATAGTCTTGATTGTGAGCAAGTAAAAACTGGCACTTTGAAAGCTTATGAGTTTTGCCTGAAGTGTATGGCCAAAAGCTTCTTAATAAATGTTTAGTTTTCTCATGAAAAAGAGGCCTTGTTTGATCATTAGTGCTCAGTGCAAGGCATTGAAACCGTGAAAGATCTTAAGAGTGAATGCACGCAAAAATTAAGCAAAATGACAAAATCGTGGCCACAGTTAAAAAATCAACCTACTCTAATTTTGAGTTTATGAGAAGCGATTGGTGAGTTTTAAAGGGTTCTAGGGTTTATTTTTAAATTCTAGCTGAATTTTGTGAGAAAAATGGGATTTTAGAATTTCGCTGGTCCTTGACAAGAAATTTGGGTTAAATAAACCGGCCCAAAAAACTCGCTTTCTGAAGCCAAGCAACGCTTTCTCCTCACTTAAAAACACCTAATTTACACAAAACAGACATCAAACAATTAATCTATGACAGATTTCCGGTTTCAGTGGATTTTCGTGACAGCTAATTAGTGCATTCTTGTGGAGTCAAATAACAACAAAGTAGTTTACTGTGAAATCTAGAATAGCTCTAGCACTGGGGGCAGTGATTTTCATTGCTTCAAAATCAGGATTTACAACCTTGAAACATTATATTTCAAATATGTCGAATCTTTTTTTGGCTTCTTAAGCGAGCGCCTTAGAAATTGCTCATGAACCCGGCCCAATTGTGTCAAATTTGCTTGGTGAGTGACTGTTTACTTGACCTTTTTGTTTTGAAGCGATGCGCAAAATCCCCAATAAAACACAATAACAATACTATGAAATCCAATGATAACACAACTCCAATTCCGAAATAGGGACAAAGTGTAAATTGTGGATAAAATCAAAATGCAATGACTTTCAGATCACATGAGCCAATATGTTATTTACAATAGAGGCTCTCAGAAGTAAAGATGGCCGCGCCCCGGTGGCTCATCGGTCTAAGCGCGCGTACTATAAAGGCTATGTCCTTCTCGCAGCGACCTGGATTCGATTCCGGCTCAGGTCATTTGCTGCATGTCTTCCCCCATTCTTCTCCCCAACTTTCCTGTCTCTCAACACTGTAAACTGTCAAATAAAGGAAAAATTCCCAAAAAAAAAAAAAGTTTAAAAAAAAAAAAGTAAAGATGGCCAGAGGCTCTCCAACCTGTGAAGGCTTGCGTAAAAAAATTGTGGAATACTTTAAAAACAATGTTCCTTAACATCAAATTGCAAAGGCTTTGAAGGTCTCATCATCGACAGTGCATAACATCGTCAAAAGATTCAAAGAAACTGGAAAAATCTTAGTGCGTAAGGGACAAGGCCGAAGACCTTTACTGGATGCCCGTGATCTTCGGGCCCTCAGATGCCACTGCATCACTCACCGGCATGATTCTGTCATTGACATTACTAAATGGGCCCAAGAATACTTCAAGAAACCACTGTCTGTAAACACAGTCCGCCGTGTCATCCACAAATGCCACCTAAAACTCTATCATGCAAAATGGAAGCCATAGTTGAGGATGATCCAGAAGCGCCGCCGTGTTCTGTGGGCCAAGGCTCATTTAAAATGGATAGTAGCAAAGTGGCAAAGTGTCCTGTGGTCAGACAAGTCCAAATTTGACATTAATTTTGGAAATCATGAGCGTCGTGTCCTGTGGGCTAAAGAGGAGAAAGACTACCCCTCCTGTTATCAGCGTTCAGTTCAAAAGCCAGCATCTCTGAGGGTATGGGGATGCATTAGTGCATATGGTGCGGGACACTTGCATGTTTTATAAAGCACCATGCATGCTGAAAGGTATATAAAGGTTTTAGAGCAACATATGCTCCTCTCCAGACAATATCTATTCCAGGGAAGGCTTTGTGTATTTCAGCAGGACAATGCAAAACCACATACTGCGGCTATTACAACATAATGGCTTCATAGTAGAAGAGTCCGTGTGCTGAACTGGCCTGCCTGCAGTCCTGATCTTTCAACGATTGAAAATATTAGGCGCATAATGAAATGAAAAGTCCGTCAAAGGAGACCCAAAACTCTCCAGCAGCTGGAAGCCTGTATTAAACAAGAGTGGGATCAAATTCCAATGGCTAAACTCAAGAAACTTGTCTCCTCAATGCACCGACGCCTCCACTCCATGTTAAAAAGAAGAGGGGATGCCACACCATGGTAAACAGGCCCCTGTCCCAGCTTTTTTGAGACCTGAACCAGCCATCAAAATTGAAATGAGCTCATTTTGTGGATAAAATTGTAAAATTTCTCAGTTTCAACATTTGCTATGTTATCTCTGTTTTATTATGAATAAAATACTGGCTGGTGTTATTTGAAAGTCACTGCGTTTTGATTTTATTCACAATTTACACTTTGTCCCAACTATTTCGCAGCGTACACCATTTCTAGTGAATGAAATGATTGTGCATTACATGTCACGCAAGGGTTGAAAATTGACTGGCTTATTTGACAGCCCGCCATACAATCGAGTTCGGCTGTTTGGTTCAAATGGAGACTCGATCATTTTGGGATTCATCACAGAGCACTTTCAGGAGTTCAATTAGAAACTAGATTCCAGAGGTTCTAACTATGAAAATAGCAGTGGATCATTTGTGTCTGGTGATGATTTTTGAGATTTCCTGCATTATGAAATACCGCTCTGGACATGTGAATAATGCATAACGAACCCGTCGTCCTGGTATTTTGAACGCCAAAGAATGCCTAAGCAGAGCATGAATCTGTCCAGAGTTGCCGGTGAGTGACCACTCTTGGAAAATAAGTCAAACCAAACTATTATCTTTGTATTTCATATTAATGAAGACTTGACGTAAGTTCTGATAGGCCATGGAGTCAAGCCTGCTAACAGAGGAGCAGCTTCTACCTGAGTGCACATGACTGTCATCTGACCTAGCTGCCTGATTGCTTGGCTGGTAATATGCTACTCTACTTAAGCTCGCTTCGGGAAGCTGCTCCTCCGTGCGCTTGCTCAACAACCCTCCTCCACCCCTGCTCCACCGATCTATTGTATTCATTAACCCGGCTCTCTTTGTCTAAATTTTCGTTCTATAGCAATGTCTCTTTCGTGAGGTCATTGCTGCTGTGGCTCTGTTCCTTGGAGGGGGATTACAAGCAGCTCCCTGCCTTCGGTTCCTCGTTCGGACGGGCAGGGATCTCTCATAACAGAGCCATGTCGCCAAACTCAATGTAAGATTGTATGCCTGTTTGCTGTAATAAATATTATCTTTTTTGACGAAGTGGTCCTATCAGAATTGTTATTGTGTGTTTTTGGGGATTTCGCACTCGCTTAAAAACAAAAGGGTCAAGTAAACGGTATTCACCAAGGAAATTTGACAGAATTGGGCCGGGTTCGTGGGCAATTTCTAAGGCGCTCATTTAAGATGCCAAAAAAAATGATTTGATATATTTGAAATATGATGTTTCAAGGTTTTACATCCTGATTTTGAAGCAATGAAAATCACTGCCCCCAGTGCTAGAGCCATTCTAGTTTTCACGGTAAACCACGTTGTTGTTATTTGACTCCACGTGAATGCTCTACTTAGCTGTCATGAAAATCCTCTGAAACCGGAAATTTGTCATAGATTAATTGTTTGATGTCTGTTTTGTGCAAATTAGGTATTTTTAAGTGAGGAGAAAGCGTTGTTTGGCTTCAGAAAGCGAGTTTTTCAGGCCAGTGTATTTGACCCAAATTTCTAGTCACGGACCGGCGAAATTCTTAAATCCTGTTTTTCTCGCAAAATTCGACTAGAATTAAAAATAAACCCCAGAACCCTTTAAAACTCACCAATCACTTCTCATAAACTCAAAATTGGGGTAGGTTGATTTTTCAACTGTGGCCACCTCTTGCTCGATTTTTGTGTGCATTCACTCTTAAGCCTTGGTGCTTTTGTCAGAGTTTAAAAACTGCTTACCTGAGAGAGTGGCCACGTTCCTTAATGAGAGGAAAGTTATAAAGTTGTCCGACGCTTCAGGTCCTGCTGATGAATACGTGCTCCCTCCTGAATCTGTGTTTCGTGAGAAACTTGTTGCGCAATCTGTTTCCTGAGAACAAGATTAAAACTCGTGGCGGAGCACTTTAATATGACTATTAGTAAATCATCAAAGAAACAGGCAATTAAGGAAGTTGGCGTCAGCTTTGCTGGAGCAGGGATGATTATCAGATGGTGAGGGTGTGGAATTTTCTCTGGAACACAATTCCTGTTTACCCTTGGCAGGTGAGACTAAAGAACCTTGAGTTGGAGTTCTACTGATTATATCTGAAGGAGAGGGAAACTGATTGCATCCTTGAGGTGAGGAAGCTTGAGGGAGAGACTACGCGTGTACTGCCTTTCAAAGAATTTGAACTTAGTACAGCCGTGTCTTCACAGTCTCTGCAATTATTATCTGGACAGTCATCTGATTTTGATGTGAGTAAAAATATTTGTCTTGCTCCAGTGTTTCATGAATTGTTTTCTTTGAAACATATAATTTCTGTAATAACGATGAACTAGAATTTATAATACTTAAATACCTTTATGAATTAAGTATCATTTATTGATTAGCTGTATATAGTGTTGTTCCCTTAATGAAAAATTATTTTTCAAAGTACTCATCTGCATCTGGAGTTGTTAGTTACCTCTGCCATGGGGTATTGGAAACACTGGTGTGTTCGTGTGTGTCTGTCAGCAGGATTACTCGAAACATCTTCAATTGATTCTAACAGTTATGGGGAGTTGGACTGTATGAATGAGAAGCAGCTGATTGTGAGTGATAGTGGATCCAAACCTGCTGGCAGTGGTATACGCTTTCTGAGTGGTCTTTAGTTAAGGAACCTGATTTAGGATTGTTTGAGTCATATAAAAATTTTAGACTGTTAATTAACCAATCAGCACCATGCTAAACATTTTACAATGTGCCACGCAAAAAAGATGAAACAAGGCATAGTTGTGATCCAAAAGTGCCGAATCTGATTTATGACATTGCTAGACGAAGTTTTCTCTACACATCGCCAACTCTCTGGTTGAACATGGCACAAGATATCAAACGGTCTGTCTCGCTTAAGAGTTTCAAAAAGAAGCTAAAGGGGTCAATTTTATCAATGTATTAGCTATTCGATTTTAGTGGCATTATTCCTTTTTCTCTTTTGTTCTCTCTCATTCCCTTTGCTGTATGCTATCATTAAAGGTGTACAAGGATTGCCTGTAAAAATAATCTGCTCAAATGAAATGCGAACAAGTACTTAGGTGCTCTACTTTTGAATTTTCTGTCTTTTTTGTTGTTTTTTTCTTTCTTTCATAATTTTGCACTTTTTTCTTTCTTTTTTTGTCTTGGTTTCTCACCAAATTCTAAAGTATATTTTGTCTGATAAATTTTGATTCCTTGTTTCTACATCCTACCTTCAACAGGAAATAATCAGATATTATGTAATCAGTGTAGGTCAGACGGTGTCTTTTGTATGAACCACTGGAGTACAGCAAACAATAACTGTTCTCACATGCCATTATGTAAATTATGCATTGTATGTATCATGTACTTCAGAAAGAAACCACAACAACAAGTGGTAAAGGTGAGGGCTGCTGAGTCATTATCTTACCTGGTGACCCCAGATGAGCAGCCCCCCTTCCTGGGATGGGTCTGAGAGGGTATAACAGTTTGTTCACATGAGAGAGTTGGCGCTCTTTCCTCTGTCCTCTTGCTTCTATTAATTTGCTTCACTAGTTTTGAATTCACAATCTCTGCAATGAACTGAACTATGATTCACCAGCCCTGGACTTTGACTCTTTTTTCCTGAGAAGGGGTGTATTCTGAAAGTAGTCTTGATTATGAGGAAGTAAAAACTGGTATATGAGCTTGTGCCGGAGACCTATCACCAAAAGTTTCATGATAAATGTTGAGCTTGCTCATGAAAAAGAGGCATTATTTGATCGTTGGTGCCCAGCGCAAGGCATTAAAACTGTGGAAGATCTTAAGGCCTTAGTGCTTTTGGAAGAGTAAAAAAACTGCTGACCTGAGAGAGTGGCCACGTTCCTTAATGAGAAGAAAGTTTTAAAGTTGTCGCATGCTGCAGGTGTTGCTGACGAATACGTGCTCACTCATAAATCTCTTTTCGGTGCGAACCCTATTGCGCGGTCTGTTTTCTGAAAACAAGGTAAGGAAAACTTCGGGTGCATCTGTGGTGCCACTTAAATCTAATGTGTCCACTAGTAGTGCAGAAGGGGAACCCACTAGGGAAGATCAGGGAACTAAGAGTCCAGTGTGTTTCTTTTGTTAAAAAAGGGGGACATGTTATTGCAAACTGCCGTGCTCTGCATAAAGAGAAGCTTGCAAAGGCTTTTTACTATTATTCCTATTATTATGATATTTTTTTTTGTTAAAATTGATTGCATGCGGTTGCATTGATGCAACCGCATGCCGAGCCGCTTGCGAGTCTATTACGACATGTGATACCGAGTTGAGAGTGAGTTGAGACTTGTGCGAGCTTATTACGACCGATTATGATACCCTCTTGTGTTTTTCACTGGTCGCACAACCTTTGCGAGTGTTTTGAGCAGTTCCATACACTCGCAAAACTCTATGAGACCGATAGAGAGTGATGGAGACCAAGAGAGATGGTTTTGGAGACCATGGAGACCGCATTCGTTTGTTAGTCAGTTCGTTTTTGCTTATTCTTAGTTCGGGAGCAAGTCCTGGTTTCGATGGCTAATTGCGTGGCTGACCTGGGGCTTTCTCCACCTTTCTGTTCTTTTTTGACCAACCCCCTGACTCCCATAGTTTTTTTTTTTTTTTTTAATTTGCCATTGTTTTTCGTTTTTTTTTTTTTTTATTTCGCATTTCCAATCCCACCCGAATCTGGAATGCCCAATTTGAGAACTATATTCAAGGCTTGCTCGTATGCGATCCCATGTTGCCAACTCGGGAGAGAGGGACACGGCTCTCCTCCGAAGCACACGCCCGTCAACTACTGCTTCTTTACACTCACAGGTCAAAACTTCGCAAGTTCTGAACGAGGGCGGAGGATACCCGAACATAAGCAAGCTTAGTATCTTACTGTCGAGCACCCAGCTGGCCAACAGGAGGCACTGGAGCAACGAATGAGGCAACTATTTTTAATATCCCATCCTGGCAGTCCCTTCCCAATTTATTTCACTGCAGCACGAGGCCAATTGTGTGCTGCTCTGGAAAAAGCTGACGACCACTGCCAGGTGGTACGACCGTGGTTCGAACCCGCGAAGTTTGGCATTGTTAAAATTTAATCCTTTTTTGTTGACACTGAACTTTGATTTGGCGTGTCCACTATATGTTACGGTCGCATGTTTAATTGGTTTCTTATTGTAGTTTTGGCCGTAACTTATTTGGGGGCTCGTCAACCAACTTTGAAATACTTTCGGGCTGTTTTTTGTAAGGCAAAAGAGGAATAGCCACTCCGTTTTTGTAATTGAGTATGAGTATTATGTTGACTGTTTACAGGTAGTGTTGTTGTGGAGTGTGAACTCTTAGGCTTGCTGCATGTATTGCATTGTTTTGAGTGGCACATGAGTTTGTGTGATGACCTTTTGAGTGACAGGACTTTTCGTCCCAGGATTTTTGGTTCCTGGATTTTTCGTACCCGGACTCTTGGTCCCCATGGATGTTTTGTTCTCGGATCTTTCATCCCTGGACTTTTAGTCCCTGTGGACTTTTCATCACCGAAGATTTTTCATCCCTGGACTTTTTGTCCCCTGATTTTTCCTCCCCTCATGATAATGAAATGTGCCACCATTTTTGACAGACTGATGGATGGATGCTGGACGGATCGCCATGATATAAGGGTTAGGCATAGGGTTAGGGTGATAATGCAGGAAGAAGGTAAAGCATTATTGAGGACGAACAATCCAGGGACAAAGGGTCCGGGGACGAAAATTCCTAAGGGATGGAAATTATGGGGGTAAAAAGTCCTGGGACTAAAAATTTGGGGAGTCCTAGAGCCGCCTTCCTGTCTCAGTTAACATTGTGTATGCGTTTGTGGTGCATAGTATCAGTGCAAGCATGTTATTTTGAAATATTATAACACTTCGTTCACTGAGAATAAATTGGTTCTATGTCCACTTTTCCTCATTTGGTGAAAACTTGAAGAATTCACCTGTCAGATCTCTCATGTTTTTAGAGTTATCCCTAGTCATCTGTGTGGAATAATTATTGACTATAGAAGGAAGCCTCAATATATTGTAACCATGATTTGAATCTTCGTAGGCTCAGAGATATTAGAACCTTCTGCTTCTGAGGAACATGAGTTACCATTGGTCAGCAAATTCTATGTCCAACGTAGGACCTGATGCCTTAACATGTTTTCACTCATGATCAGGATCAGCCAGTGTATTTCCATCAAAGTTTTTTTTTTTTTTTTTTTTTTAAAGATGTACAAAATAAGAGAGTTTCAGTCAATGGTAACATTTTAATTTGTCTGGGTGGCTTGTGCGGTTTTCCAAACAAACAACAGAGGCAAACTCCCAGCCAAAATACCAGCGAAGGACCTTAGATAGAGTATCATTCAGAGAAAAGTTATCAAATAAAGATTAAAGAACTTAATACACACCAATGGAGAGAGGAATGGCCTGTCTCGACCATATTTGAAACATCTCAAAGAACAATGCAAATGAGTAACAGTATGAGTAATGAGACTAAGAAGATATGATTCAGGGTTACCTGATATCGAGACTACAGTGCTACCCACCTGACCCAAATTAATGGGGAGGGTAGATAGATAAAATTACCCATAAACAATCAGGGATCCTGATTGGCTCCCCTTGGACATAGAACCTCCTGATGTGAAACCAAGGCCCCTTCAAATTATAGAACTTTATGTTTCTGCATGTAAATGTATGCAGATGTTTACCTGGGAGTTAAGCTATTTGTGACATACAACTAAATGATTTTAGAATGCACTGGTAGTGTAGCGGCTTACCAACAAGTCGCTGCTGGGTGTTGTTAATTCGGCTTACTTTATTGACGCGTTGCTGATGTCAGATGATGAGTTGGTTTAAACAAACACACAAAAAACAATGTCCGTTGGGTAGCAATACTTATTTTTGTTAGCTTATTTGCTTTAAAGAAAAAACATCCTACCACATTCAGTATAGCCTTGAGCACCAACTGCTACACCCTGTGGATGTTATGGCCACGGTCAAAAAAACTGTATGCCTCCCTAACAACAACACAGTGACTTCCTACACTTGCTATATAAATTACCCTCCAATTACAAGCTACTGCCACCCAGTGGTCAGAATGTGTAATACCAAAAACCAACACACACAAATGGAAAACAAAGGAAACAAATGAATAATTGGCTCTTACACTCCGGCCCCTAATTGTTGACAACAATTCAAATCAATAGAAACAAAAGAGCCATTAACCACTCATAATTTCCTCAGGGAAGGCAATGCCACATATGTACATAGAGCATAAACTAGATGTTAGATGCTGCTTGTAGCAGGCAAAGTTTAATCACAGGTCTTTCCATAACATTACACTTTGTTTTAAGGCGAAGAGACTGTACAAGACCCTTCTTGTCAAGAAAGGTTTATAGCACTCTGCCTTGCAGCCAAGAGCCACAAGGAGCAGCAGATGTCCCCTGGCACAAAGCTTCTTTTTTCACTATTCAATTTTTGCCGTTCCTGAAGCAATGGAAGGTACTCCTGCACCCATTGTTTGCAGAACAGATCTGAAATATATTGAACCTGTCTCCACCTTCTTTTCACATACAGGTCTTGTTTCACAAACAGTCCAGGTGGTAAAGCAGGTTTTCCATTCATGAGGAGAATGTGATTAGGAGAAAGAGGTTCAATATCGTTGGGATCCTTGGAAAGCTTAGCAATGGGCACCCATTTAGTATGGCCTCAACTTCACAAAGAACTGTATGAAGTCCATCATCGTCCAAGGTCTGCTGAAGCAAAACGGAGTTGAGTACCCTTCTAATCATGTGGATGACACGCTCCCAAACACCACCGTAGTGTGATGCTGATGGTGGGATGAAAGTCCACTTGATTCCATACTGACATAGTGCTCCCTGTATTTTACTGAGATTTAATCTTGCAAGGGCCTCCCTTAGTTCTCTTTCTGCGCCAGCAAAATTAGTGCCATCGTCAGAACACATGTAAGAGACCTGGCCTCTTCTGCTCATAAATTGGAGCAAAGCATAAATGCATGTACTGGTATCCAATAAATTTGCCACCTCTAGGTGAACAGCTCGGCTTGCCAAACAGGTAAAGATCACTCCATAACACTTACACAAGCTTCTCCCCCTCTTCACGTCAATTAGCCCAAAGTGGTCAACTCCAACACTTGAGCACGGAGGGAGATCAGGCAAAATCCTTTCCACTGGCAGGTCCGCCATTTTTTGTTCACCTGTTCTTGTAGTGTAGCGCCTACAAGTACAGCAATCAGCTATGATTTTCCTTACTTCTGAATTTGTGTTTGTAATCCAGTACTTCTTCCTTAGTTTGGATAATGTGTGGTTTCTTCCACTATGACCTAGTTGCTGGTGAATATGCCTGAGGATAAGAATTAAGATATGTTGATCCTTTAAAAGAATGAGAGGATGCTTAGTTTCTTCTGGTAGTGCTGCCCTACTCAGCCATCCTCCAACTCTTAGTAAACCCTCCACCAGGCATGGATCCAGTTTGTAAATAAGACTTTCCTTCCTGACTGCAGACTTTCCAGACAACAGTGCATCAACTTCCTCCTTGAACCGCTTCTGCTGAGCATAGCGAATGATGGAAATTTCTGCCTCCAAAAGGTCATCATATGAGACACTCTGACCCCCAAGTGCACTTTTGACCTTTTTCATCTCCAATTCCAGATAAACAGATGGCATATTTACACCAGAAGCCTGCAGCTCCATTCTCTTTTGGCTCAGTTTCAGCAAAATCTTCTTTACCTTAAGGAACCAGGCAGTTGCACTTGAGCTTCTTCCAGTCCGAAAAGTAAGTGATTACTTAGTCTGTAGCATTTGGTAAGTCCTGAAAGACTAAAGTGTTCACAGTGAAGTCTTTCTTGACTTCTGGGTCATTCAATGGAATGGTGCTTTCCACAGCATTTTCTGGCTAATACTTCTCTGGCTTCCAAAGAAAGCTAGGCCCTTCAATTCATCTGCTACCATTCAGTAGTTCGTCAACCATCATACCTCTGGATGCGTTGTCTGCCGGATTGTCCTTTGTATTGACATACCTCCATTGTGACACATTTGTGGCATCTCTGATGGTAGAAATCCTGTTTGCCACAAAGGTATGAAAGCGTCGGTCCTCATTGCTTATGTACTTCAATACAGAGGTGCTCTCAGTCCAAAAGATTGAGTCCTCCAATGGTAGCTGCAGCTCTGCTCTCATCATCCTGTCCACACAAACAGCAAGGACTGCTGCCATAAGCTCTAGGCGTGGGATGGTCACTTGCTTTAGCGGTGTAACTCTTGCTTTGCCGAGGAGGGAGGCAACATGTAGATCATCTCTGTTATTCTCCATCCTTACATAACTGACAGTGCCATATCCACATTCACTTGCATCAGAGAAGTGATGCAACTGGGAAAGTGTGGGCTTCCCAAAGTCCTTTAGCTTAATGCACCTTGTGATTTTAAGCTCTGACATCTTGCTAAGCTCTTCCAGCCACTTTTCCCAGGATTGCTGTATATCTTGGGGTAAGTTCTCATCCCACCCACAGCTTCTCCTACAGAGCTCCTGAAGGAAGATTTTGCCACAAAGAGTAACTGGTGCAATAAACCCCAAAGGGTCATACACTGAACTGAGCACAGACAGCATGCCACGTCTAGTGTCAGGCTTCTCTTTCGTCAGAGTCTTGAACTGGAAGGCATCAATCTTGACGCAACATTGTAAACCAAGAGCTCTCTCTGACGGAAGATGGTCTCTATCCAGCTCCAGTTCATTTAAGTCCTTAGCTCTGTGTTCCTCTGCCACAGTCTGCAGCACCACTTGGCTGTTACTGACCCGCTTTGTCAGATGAAAACCGGCTCTTTGGCAGACGGCCATTAAATCCTTTATCAGTTGAATGGCTTCCTCTTCTGATGATGTGCTTTTCAAACAGTCGTCCACATAGAGGTTTTGCTTCACTGCTTCAGTCACTTCAGCTGGAAAGAATGCCTGGCTGTCCTTAGCTGTCCTCCTTAGAACATAGCAAGCATAGCTTGGGGACGAGACGGCCTCAAACAAGTGGACGGTCATCCTGTACTATGCAATCTCTTGACTCAGGTCACCCTTAGCCTGATAAAAAATCTGCTGGATGTCTCCCATAAAAGCCGCAGGCTCCTGCCTGAATCTTGTGAGCACTCCAAGCAAATTGCTGGTGAGATTGGGACTCTGTAAAAGTTGACTGTTGAGTGATGTTCCTTTAAAAGTTGCCCCACAGTCAAATACCACACGCAAAGTATTCTTTCTCAGATGATAGACTCCATGGTGGGGGATATACCAGACCTTTCCTTCTTTGCATCTCAACTGATTTGGAGGTATTTTCTCTGTATATCCTTTACTGATGACAGCAGTGAAGAAGCTTGTATACTTCTGATGAAACTGCTTATTTCTCTCAAATCTTCTCTTAAGTCCAAGTATCCTTTGCTTAGCCACAGAGAGATTGTTCGGGAAAGTGGGCTGCTCTTTCCTAAAGGGCAAATTTATGCTATAGTGCCTATCCAACAGTTTTGCAGAGTGATTTACAATTTCCAGGAACCTCCTGTCTTCTCTTGACATTTCATTGTCCTCGTGAGTCCTTTTATTGAAGACATGCATGTATTAGTTGCATAGCAGTTCCTCCAGCTTGCAAACAGAAATTCTATTCACAGCAGCAACAAGTCCAGCCACCAAGTTAGTGGTGTTGCTGCTTCTCACAGGCCCATTGATGACCCAGTCCAACACTGTCTTTACAGTGTAAGGGCCTCCCCCACAACTGTTGATTATTTCCCAAGGTTCCAATAACTTGGGAGCGTTGCTTCCAATCAACAAATCAATATCAGGCTTTATGCAAGGAACCTGGATACCTGAGAGGTATGGCCACTTTGCCAAGTCTTCTTCTGTTATGATGATATCTCTTGTTACTGGCATTTTCCTCTGATTGAGGACCTCTGGTAGCTGATAATAGCACTCGTTTAGACCAGACACTTCGAGACCGGTGAATGTGTACGTTGGAACCACCTTTTCCTGTCCCATAGTACGCAAGAGAAAATTTGAACGTCTACCTCCAATATTCAACTCTCGCATCAGACTTTCTTAGCAGAATGTAGCGGAACTGCCAGGATCCAAAAAAGCATAAGTATGTAGCCTGGAATCCATCCGTATCAAGCTTTAGTCGCTCCCAATGGTCACTTGCTTGTACGTCTGGCCTCAGTCGGTAGACCAGCGTTTCACTTCCAAAAATTCGCACAGATTCCATGCGAGACCTGTGATTGGCTCACAGTCGCAAGGGTGCCCCCCTCCCCCCTTTAGACAGACTTAAAAATAAATAAAAATACCACAGGTCTGCATTCAACGGAAGTCCCGCCTCCCGGCTCATGTTTATATGAGTAGGTCTATTCATCTGAGTAGTAGCAGAGTCTCTGGGCAATAAACGAGCCGGAAGGCGGGACTTCCGTTGAATGCGCGAGCTTACTTGAAGCATAATGTGGTATTTTATTATTTTTATCGAAAAATAACCGTGTTTCTAAAGTTCTGAGGATATGAGTGGACAAAGCAGACTAGGATTAGACTGGACGATGCGTTGGACGATGGTTTTAAAGTTTGTCAACGGACGTTTTGTGGAGTTTTCTCATTGCTACTAGGTGACCCCATTTGCTTCCAGCAAAAAAGGAATTTGGATAATTTTTCAAAACTCTCCAGTGGCCATAAAGTTGCGCCAGGTGAAGAACAACTTTGTCCGTTCAAGACATCTAATGGTGAGTAATTGATATACAAATTATAGTTTTTGGGTGGAGTATCACTTTAATCTAGCTGATGCAATCATGCCCTTCGAGCTATAGCTAATGCCAATTACAGTGAAATATGTTATGTAATTTGAGTATTATTTAATTTAGCCTTTATTATCCCGGGGAATCCCACTGAAATAAACAAAATGCAGATATGGCCAAACATTATCCTGTTCAAAACCTAACAACTACTCCAAGAGTAAACGCAAGCAAGCCACAATCTAATTTTTAAGCTCATGTCAAATAACATTCACGAATGCCGTTGCTGGCCAGCGATTGGTGGTTCTCGCCAAGAGCAAAAAACATGAATATTCATATATTCACTTCAATAGTGACGTAAGGGCTAAACGCTGGCTGTACGACTGAGGCCAGACTGATAAGTCAGTGACCGTTGGGAGCGACCAGCACTTTATCAGTATGGATTCCAGGCTAGTAAGTATGTACCACTTTGTCTCCCTTGCTGGACTTAACCATGACAGGCAGTATTGACAGAACAGTCATCCTTTCCGGCCCCTATATGCCCACAAGTTCCTTGAGAAACCGATGCACCAGTACTTGGTGGACCCTGGGATTGTTTGGAATCTGGAATGACTTTTTCCTTTTCAAAATGAAGCATGGTGGGATGGCTTTGATCGCAACTTTTGCAAACAAGGCGCCTTCTGCAGTCCTTACTTGTGTCCAATACACAGGCAGGCAAAGCAAATTCCTTTCTCCTTCAGAAAGTTGATTTTTTCCCTATGCTTCTTTCTATTAAGTTGAGGACATTCCTCCAATGCGTGTTTGCGAGAGCAGCACATGCACACAGTGGGATTTGACTTCTCAGTTATGCCTTGTATTCTTGGAGCATTACCTTTAGCTCTCAGTTCTTCTTCGCAGTCAGCGAGCTTCACTGTGGTGGCAAAGCTATTTCCTCTTGGGTTTGTCCTATGCAGAGACTTGTTCACACTCTTTATGCCAGTCTTCACAAATGAAGAGTCCTGAATATCACCAAAGACAGAATCAGATAGTATCTTGACTTCTCGTTCAATAAAATTGACAAGATCTATTAACTGTGCCCTGCGTTTGTACTTTTCCAACACGTCATGTGCAGCACTCCTCCAACTTTCTCTTAATTTGAACGGTAGTTTTGACATTACTGTTCTCATATTAGCTGGTGTATTCAGTTCTTGTACATATTGAGGTTCTTCCATCAAGTTACAACAACCATAAAAATAGAGAGTAGGCTTGCAGCGCTTTCACGTCCTCAGATTTAACTGCAGGCCACGCTAGGGCCTTTTCTATATATGCAGCAGCAACTTTGAATTCATTCCCAAAATGTTCATGAAGGAGTCCTTTTGCCATTTCATACCCATGTTTAGGAACCATATGCTGACAGCTTTGTACAAGTTCCGGAGGCTGCCCTCTAGTGAACTGCTCCAAAAAATACAAGTAATCCTCCTTATTGGCTTTATTTTCCACGCCATGCTGAACAGCTCGAATGAAGGCTCTGTATTCAAGAGGATCTCCATCAAACACAGGAATGTTCCTGGCTGGCAAAGAGAGTGAGCGTTGCTGTTGGACTAGGGCTGCTGTAAACTCATTCTGTCTTTGCATTATGTTCTAGATGTCTCTAAATGATTCCTCTTTGACTTGAGGCTGCATAGGCTGTAGGACCTCCAGTGATAGTTGCAAATAGGGAGCAGTGAGAGTATGCTGTGTTGTTTCATGAGCATGACAGGAGAACTATCATGGCTGGGAAAGTTGGGTGTTATTATTTCAATATATCATGAAAAAAGCTCCTACGACTTTGTTTTCTTTATTTTGCGATTTCATTAATTTTTATGACCGATTTTACAAAACTAGTGGACTGCGCCATTTTCACCACAGCAGAGGAAAATTCACCCTCGATTCGCAGGGCCCCTAATCGTGGCGTCAGTGCGCTGTCAGCGCCATGAATTTCCATTGTCCTGCGGTCCTGCATTGAGATTGTCGAATGACCGAGATATTCCCGCTTCCTCTATGAGGCAGACAGACGAGCTTGATTATTACCTTTTTCTATCCGACACAACTTTAATTTAGAGGTGAACTAACATCAGAGGCCATTTGAAATGCTTCCGGAAAGAAAAGTGCGATTTGAAGTCTGCTAATTACCAGCGAGGCAAACAAATGAATAATTGGCTCTTACAGGTAGGGTTAACTCTACTTTGGAAAAAGTGGACATAGAACCAGTTAATTCTCAGTGAACGACTTGCCTTGCAAGCGTTTTGAGGAGGTGTCGTCCTCAGTTGTGATTTTGGCAGATTTGTTGTCAGGAGATGTATTAGTCTTGTTTCAAATCGACTGGTTGTACTTCAGAAAATTTAAAACTCATCGGGGAGCAGTTTAACATTACTATCAGTAAACCAGTAAAAAAAAAAAAAAAAAAAAAGGAAGTCATGAAAAGTTGGTTTCAGCTTTGGTGGAGCGGGGATGGTTATGAGCTGGTGAGGGTGTGGTATTTCCCCCGAAGCATGACTCCGGTTTACCCTCTGCAGATTAGAATAAAGGAGCTTCAGTTGGTGTCCACAGATTAGATCTGAAGGAGAGACAAACTGATTGCAACCTTGAGGTGAAGAAGCTTGAGGAAGAGACTAGGCACATACTGTGTTTTAAAGAATTAGAGTTTAGTACAGCCGTATCTTCACAGTCTCCTATTTTGATGTGTGTAAAAAAATTTGTCTTGTATCAGTGTTTTGTGAATTATTTTGTATGAACCGTGTAAGTTGTGTACTAACTATGAACTGGAATCAATAATAGTTAAACACCTATATGAATTATGTATAATTAATTGATTAGCAGTATATAGTGTTGTTCCCTTGATGACAAAATACAATTCAAAGTACTCATCTACATTTCGAGTTCTTAGTTACCTGTGCCAGGAGGTATTGGAAACACTGGTCTGTTAATGTGTGTGTTTGTCAGCAGGATTACTCAAAACATCTTTAATTGATTTTACATTTATGGGGAGTTGTGCTGTATGAATGAGAAGCAGCTGATTATGAGTGTTAGTGGATCCAAACCTGCTGGCAGTGGTATATGCTTTCTGAGTGCACTCTAGTTAAGGAGCCTGGTTTATTATTGTTTGAGTCATGTTAAAGTTTTAAACTGTTAATTAACAAATCAGCACCATGTTAGACATTGTACAATATGCGCTGCAGAAAAAGAAAAATATAAAAGGTGAGGGCTGCTGAGCCATTATCTTATCTGGTGCCCCCAGAGGTGTAGCTCCCCCCTTCCTGGGATGGGTCTGGGATGGTTTAATAGTTAGTGCACTCAGGAGAGAGTTTGCACTCTTTCTTCTTTCTTCTATTAATTTACTTCACTAGTTTGAACAAACAATCACTGCAATGAACTGAACTAATATTCACCAGCCCTGGACTCTTTTCCCCCAAAAACCAGTCAAACAACCTGAAAATAGTCTTGATTGTGAGCTAGTAAAAACTGGCACTTTGAAAGCTTATGAGTTTTGTCTGAGGTGTTTGGCCAAAAGGTTCTTAATAAATGTTTAGTTTTCTCATGAAAAAGAGGCCTTGTTTGATCATTAGTGCTCAGTGCAAGGCATTGAAACCATGAAAGATCTTAAGAGTGAATGCACGCAAAAATTAAGCAAAATGACAAAATCGTGGCCACAGTTAAAAAATCAACCTGCTCTAAATTTGAGTTTATGAGAAGCGATAGGTGAGTTTTAAAGGGTTCTAGGGTTTATTTTTAAATTCTAGCAGAATTTTGTGAGCAAAATGGGATTTTAGAATTTCGCTGGTCCTTGGCAAGAAATTTGGGTTAAATACACCGGCCCGAAAAACTCGCTTTCTGAAGCCAAGCAACGCTTTCTCCTCACTTAAAAACACCTAATTTACACAAAACAGACATCAAACAATTAATCTATGACAGATTTCCGGTTTCAGTGGATTTTCATGACTGCTAATTAGTGCATTCTTGTGGAGTCAAATAACAACAAAGTAGTTTACTGTGAAATCTAGAATAGCTCTAGCACTGGGGCAGTGATTTTCATTGCTTCAAAATCAGGATTTACAACCTTGAAACATTATATTTCAAATATGTCTAATCTTTTTTTGGCTTCTTAAGCGAGCGCCTTAGAAATTGCTCACGAACCCGGCCCAATTCTGTCAAATTTGCTTGGTGAGTGACCGTTTACTTGACCTTTTTTTTTTTTGAAGCGAAGCTTAAAAAATCTAATAAAACACAATGACAATACTATGAAATCCAATGATAACACAACCCCAATTCCGAAATAGCTTTACACAAAGTGTAAATTGCGGATAAAATCAAAATACAATGACTTTCAGATCACGAGCCAATGTGTTATTTACAATAGAACACAGATAACATTTCAAATGTTGAAACTGAGACATTTTACATTGTTATCCACAAAATGAGCTTATTTCAAATTTTCTGGCTGCAACAGCTCTCCAAAAAGTTGGGACACAGGCAAAAAAGGGCTGAAAAAGCAATTTATATATAAGAGAATCAGCTGAAAGAACATTTAGCAAGTAATTAAGTTAAGTGCCATCAGGTGTGTAACATGATTGGCTATAAAAGGGATGTCTTAGAGAAGCTGAGTCTCTCAGAAGTAAAGATGGCCAGAGGCTCTCCAACCTGAGAAGGCTTGTGTAAAAAAATTGTGGAATACTTTAAAAATAATGTTCCTTAACATCAAATTGCAAAGGCTTTGAAGGTCTCATCATCGACACTGCATAACATCATCAAAAGATTCAAAGAAACTGGAAAAATCTTTGTGCGTAAGGGACAAGGCCGAAGACCTTTACTGGATGCCCGTGATTTTCGGGCCCTCAGACGCCACTGCATCACTCACCGGCATGATTCTGTCATTGACATTACTAAATGGGCCCAAGAATACTTCTAGAAACCACTGTCTGTAAACACAGTCCGCCGTGTCATCCACAAATGCCACCTAAAACTCTATCATGCAAAATGGAAGCCATAGTTGAGCATGATCCAGAAGCGCCGCCGTGTTCTGTGGGCCAAGGCTCATTTAAAATGGACAGTAGCAAAGTGGCAAAGTGTCCTGTGGTCAGACAAGTCCAAATTTGACATTCTTTATGGACATCATGAGTGTCGTGTCCTGTGGGCTAAAGAGGAGAAAGACCACCCCTCCTGTTATCAGTGTTCAGTTCAAAAGCCAGCATCTCTGAGGGTATGGGGATGCATTAGTGCATATGGTGCGGGACACTTGCATGTTTTAAAAAGCACCATGAATGCTGAAAGGTATATAAAAGTTTTAGAGCAACATATGCTCCTCTCCAGACGATATCTATTCCAGGGAAGGCCTTGTGTATTTCAGCAGGAAAATGCAAAACCACATACTGCAGCTATTACAACAGCATGGCTTCATAGTAGAAGAGTCCGTGTGCTGAACTGGCCTGCCTGCAGTCCTGATCTTTCACCGATTGAAAACATTAGGCGCATAATTAAATGAAAAGTCCGTCAAAGGAGGATTTTATTCACAATTTATACTTTGTCCCAACTATTTAGCAGCATACACCATTTCTAGTGAATGAAATGATTGTGCGATACATGTCACGCAAGGGTTGAAAATTGACTGGCTTATTTGACAGCCCGCCATACAATCGAGCTCGGCTGTTTGGTTCAAATGGAGACTCGATCATTTTGGGATTCATCGCAGAGCACTTTCAGGAGTTCAATTAGAAACTAGATTCCAGAGGTTCTAACTATGAAAATAGCAGTGGATCATTTGCGTCTGGTGATGATTTTTGAGATTTCCTGCATTATGAAATACAACTCTGGACATGTGAATAATGCATAACGAACCCTTCGTCCTGGTATTTTGAACGCCAAAGAATGCTTAAGCAGAGCATGAATCCATCCAGAATTGCCAGTGAGTGACCACTCTTGGAAAATAAGTCAAACCAAACTATTATCTTTATATTTCATATTATTGTTATTGTGTTTTATTGGGGATTTCGCACTTCGCTTAAAAACAAAAGGGTCAAGTAAACGGTACTCACCAAAGGAAATTTGACAGAATTGGGCCGGGTTCGTGGGCAATTTCTAAGGCGCTCACTTAAGATGCCAAAAAAATGATTTGATATATTTGAAATTTCATGTTTCAAGGTTATACATCCTGATTTTGAAGCAATGAAAATCACTGCCCCCAGTGCTAGAGCCATTCTAGTTTTCACAGTAAACCGCCTTGTTGTTATTTGACTCCACGAGAATGCACTAATTAGCTGTCATGAAAATCCTCTAAAACCGGAAATCTGCCATAGATTAATTGTTTGATGTCTGTTTTGTGCAAATTAGGTATTAAGTGAGGAAAATGTGTTGTTTGGCTTCAGAAAGCGAGTTTTTCAGGCCAGTGTATTTGACCCTAATTTCTAGTCACGGACCGGCGAAATTCTAAAATCCCGTTTTTCTCACAAAATTCGACTAGAATTTAAAAATAAACCCCAGAACCCTTTAAAACTCACCAATCACTTCTCATAAACTCAAAATTAGGGTAGGTTGATTTTTCAACTGAGTGGTCTTTAGTTAAGGAACCCGATTTAGGATTGTTTGAGTCAAATAAAAATTTTAGACTGTTAATTAACCAATTAGCACCATGCTAAACATTTTACAATGTGCTATGCAAAAAAGATGAAACAAGGCATAGTTGTGATCCAAAAATGCCGAATCTGATTTATGACATTGCTAGACGAAGTTTTCTCTACACATCGCCAACTTTCTGGTTGAACATGGCACAAAATATCAAACGGTCTGTCTCGCTTAAGAGTTTCAAAAAGAAGCTAAAGGGGTCAATTTTATCAATGTATTAGCTATTCGAATTTAGTGGCATTATTCCCTTTGTCTCTTTGTTCTCTCTCATTCCCTTTGCTGTATGCTATCATTAAAGGTGTACAAGGATTGCCTGTAAACATAATCTGCTCAAATGAAATGCGAACAAGTACTTAGGTGCTCTACTTTTGAATTTTCTGTCTTTTTTCGTTGGTTTTTTTTTTTCTTTTTTTTCATAATTTTGTACTTTTTCTCTTTTTTTTGTCTTGGTTTCTCACCAAATTTTAAAGTATATTTTGTCTGATAAATTTTGATTCCTTGTTTCTACATCCTACCTTCAACAGGAAATAATCAGATATTATGTAATCAGTGTAGGTACAGACGGTGTCTTTTGTATGAACCACTGGAGTACAGCAAACAATAACTGTTCTCACATGCCTTTTTGTAAATTATGCATTGTATGTATCATGTACTTCAGAAATAAACCACAACAACAAGTGGTAAAGGTGAGGGCTGCTGAGTCATTATCTCACCTGGTGACCCCAGATGAGCAGCCCCCCTTCCTGGGATGGGTCTGAGGGGGTATAACAGTTTGTTCACACAAGAGAGAGTTGGCGCTCTTTCCTCTGTCCTCTTGCTTCTATTAATTTGCTTCACTAGTTTTGAATTCACGATCTCTGCAATGAACTGAACTATGATTCACCAGCCCTGGACTTTGACTCTTTTTTCTTGAGAAGGGGTGTATTCTGAAAGTAGTCTTGATTATGAGGAAGTAAAAACTGGTATATGAGCTTGTGCCGGAGACCTATCACTAAAAGTTTCATGATAAATGTTGAGCTTGCTCATGAAAAAGAGGCATTATTTGATCGTTGGTGCCCAGCGCAAGGCATTAAAACTGAGGAAGATCTTAAGGCCTTAGTGCTTTTAGAAGCGTAAAAAAACTGCTGACCTGAAAGAGTGGCCACGTTCCTTAATGAGAAGAAAGTTTTAAAGTTGTCGCATGCTGCGGGTGTTGCTGACGAATACGTGCTCACTCATAAATCTGTTCTCGGTGTGAACCCTATTGCGCAATCTTTTTTCTGTGAACAATGTAAGGAAAACTTCGGGTGCATCTGTGGTGCCACTTAAATCTAATGTGTCCACTAGTCGTGCAGAAGGGGAACCTACTAGGGAAGATCGTGGAACTAAGAGTCCAGTGTGTTTCTTTTGTTAAAAAAGGGGGACATGTTGTTGCAAACTGCCGTGCTCTGCATAAAGAGAAGCCTGCAAAGGCTTTTTACTATTATTCCTATTATTATTAAATTTTTTTTTTGTTAAAATTGATTGCATGCGGTTGCATTGATGCAACCGCATGCCGAGCCGCTTGCGAGTCTATTACGACATGTGATACCGAGTTGAGAGTGAGTTGAGACTTGTGCGAGCTTATTACGACCGATTATGATACCCTCTTGTGTTTTTCAGTGGTCGCACAACCTTTGCGAGCGTTTTGAGCAGTTCCATACACTCGCAAACCTCTATGAGACCGATGGAGAGTGATGGAGACCAAGAGAGATGGTTTTGGAGACCATGGAGACCGCATTCGTTTGTTAGTCAGTTTGTTTTTGCTTATTCTTAGTTCAGGAGCAGGTCCTGGTTTCGATGGCTAATTGCGTGGCTGACCTGGGGCTTTCTCCACCTTTCTGTTCTTTTTTGACCAACCCCCTGACTCTCATAGTTTTTTTTTTTTTAAATTTGCCATTGTTTTTCGTTTTTTTTTTATTTCGCATTTCCAATCCCACCCGAATCTGGAATGCCCAATTTGAGAACTATGTACAAGGCTTGCTTGTATGCGATCCCATGTTGCCAACTCGGGAGAGAGGGACACGGCTCTCCTCCGAAGCACACGCCCGTCAACTACTGCTTCTTTACACTCATAGGTCGAAACTTCGCAAGTTCTGAACAAGGGCGGAGGATACCCGAACATAAGCAAGCTTAGAATCTTACTGTCGAGCACCCAGCTGGCCAACAGGAGGCGCTGGAGCAATGAACAAGGCAACAATTTTTAATATCCCATCCTGGCAGTCCCTTCCCAATTTATTTCACTGCAGCGCAAGGCCAATTGTGTGTTGCTCTGGAAAAAGCTGACGACCACTGCCAGGTGGTACGACCGTGGTTCGAACCCGCGAAGTTTGGCATTGTTAAAATTTAATCTTTTTTTGTTGACACTGAACTTTGATTTGGCGTGTCCACTATATGTTACGGTCGCATGTTTAATTGGTTTCTTATTGTAGTTTTGGCCGTAACTTATTTGGGGGCTCGTCAACCAACTTTGAAATACTTTCGGGCTGTTTTTTGTAAGGCAAAAGAGGAATAGCCACCCTGTTTTTGTAATTGAGTATGCGTATTATGTTGCCAGATTACAGGTAGTGTTGTTGTGGAGTGTGAACTCTTAGGCTTGCTGCGTGTATTGCATTGTTTTGAGTGGCACATGAGTTTGTGTGATGACCTTGTGAGTGACAGGACTTTCGTCCCAGGATTTTTGGTTCTTGGATTTTTCGTCCCTGGACTCTTGGTCCCCATGGATGTTTTGTTCTTGGATCTTTCATCCCTGGACTTTAAGTCTCTGTGGACTTTTCATCCCTGGAGATTTTTCATCCCTGGACTTTTTGTCCCCGGATTTTTCCTCCCCTCATGATTATGAAATGTGCCACCATTTTTGACAGACTGATGGATGGATGCTGGACGGATCGCCATGATATAAGGGTTAAGCATAGGGTTAGGGTGATAATGCAGGAAGAAGGTAAAGCATTATTGAGAACGAACAATCCAGGGACAAAGGGTCCGGGGAGGAAAAGTTCATGGGGTTGATAAGTCCGGGGACGAAAATTCCTAAGGGATGGAAATTATGGGGATAAAAAGTCCTGGGACTAAAAATTTGGGGAGTCCTAGAGCCGCCTTCCTGTCTCAGTTAACATTGTGTATGCGTTTGTGGTGCGTAGTATCAGTGCAAGCATGTTATTTTGAAATATTATAACACTTCGTTCACTGAGAATAAATTGGTTCTATGTCCACTTTTCCTCATTTGGTGAAAACTTGAAGAATTCACCTGTCAGATCTCTCATGTTTTTAGAGTTATCCCTTATCTTCTGTGTGGAATAATTATTGACTGTGGAAGTATGCCTTAATATATTGTAACCATGATTTAAATCTTTGTAGGCTCAGAGATATTAGAAGTTAAAATTGGAGATAGAACCTTCTGCTTCTGAGGAACATGAGTTGCTGTTGGTCAGCAAATTCTATGTCCAACGTACGACCTGATGCCTTAACATGTTTTCAATCATGATCAGGATCAGCCAGTTCTATTTCCATCAAAGTTTTTTTTTTTTTTTTTTTTTTTAAATGTACAAAATAAGAGAGTTTCAGTCAATGGTAACATTTTAATTTGTCTGGGTGGCTTGTGCAGTTTTCCTAACAAACAACAGAGGCAAACTCCCAGCCAAAATACCAGCGAAGGACCTTAGATAGAGTATCATTCAGAGAAAAGTTATCAAATAAAGATTAAAGAACTTAATACACACCAATGGAGAAAGGAATGGCCTGTCTGGACCATATTTGAAACATCTCAAAGAACAATGCAAATGAGTAACAGTATCAGTAATGAGACTAAGAAGATATGATTCAGGATTACCTGATATCGGGACTACAGTGCTACCCACCTGACCCAAATTAAAGGGGAGGGTAGACAGATAAAATTACCCATAAACTTTATCCAAATGCCTAATTTTGCATGAATGGCAAACAGCACTTTCAAAGATAAATGTTCAAAATGCTTCACAGATAAAACAGTTACATCAATAATTCTGATTTAAATGATAGCCTTGTCCTGACTAGCCACTAAATGGCCATTTTAAATGAAGGTCACATTACCCTGGTAGGGGTCCTGATTGGTTCCCCTTGGACATAGAACCTTCTGATGTGAAACCAAGGCCCCTTCAAATTATAGAACTTTTTGTTTCTGCATGTAAATGTATGCAGATGTTTACCTGGGAGTTAAGCTATTTGTGACATAGAACTAAATGATTTTAGAATGCACTGGTAGTGTAGCGGCTTACCAACAAGTCGCTGCTGGGTGTTGATAATTCGGCTTAATTTATTGACGCGTTGCTGGTGTCAGATGATGAGTTGGTTTAAACAAACACACTAAAAACAATGTCTGTTGGGTATCAATACTTATTTATTTTACTTAGCTTATTTGCTTTAAAGAAAGAACATCCTACCACATTCAGTATAGCCTTGAGCACCAACTGCTACACCCTGTGGATGTTATGGCCACGGTCAAAAAACTGTATGCCTCCCTAACAACAACACAGTGACCTCCTACACTTGCTATATAAATTACCCTCCAATTACAAGCTACTGCCACCCAGTGGTCAGAATGTGTAATACCAAAAACCAAAACACACAAATGGAAAACAAAGGAAACAAATGAATAATTGGCTCTTACACTCCGGCCCCTAATTGTTGACAACAATTCAAATCAATAGAAACAAAGAGCCATTAACCACTCATAATTTCCTCAGGGAAGGCAATGCCACATATGTACATAGAGCATAAACTAGATGTTAGATGCTCCTTGTAGCAGGCAAATTTAGTCACAGGTCTTTCCATAACATAACACTTTGTTTTAAGTCGAAGAGACTGTGCAAAACCCTTCTTGTCAAGAAAGGTTTCTTGCACTCTGCTTCGCAGCCAAGAGCCACGAGGAGCAGCAGAGTCCACTATTAAAACAATGTCCCCTGGCACAAAGCTTCTTTTTTCACAATTCCATTTTTTTTTTTTTTTTAATTTTCATAAACAGTGAAGACAACAACAGCCTTAGAATCCACAACAATAATTGACAATGATAACAACAAAAACAATAACAAGACCTACCTAAATAAATGCCAACAATAACAACAAAAACAATAACAAGGCCTACCTAAATAAATGCCAACAATAACAACAAAAACAACAACAAGACCTACAATAATAAATAACAACAATACAATAACAACAAAAACAATAAATCAGACCTACAACAATATATGATGACAAATTACACTGACATACAAGAAAGGAGAAGGGGATCACAGTGCACTTGTTCAACTAGGATGCAGGCATGATACATGTCAGCATCCATACCGAAGATTTAAGATGAGTAGATAAGTAAAAAGAAAGGTGGTTGACTAGACTGATGAAACGCTATAGGCAAGATGAACTTACTTTGGTGAAAACACACACACACACACAAAAAGAATAGACTAACATTCTATATGTACTGTATGCTGGTTATGCAGGGAAAAAATATTTGTGAGGTTGTGCATCAAGAAAAGATCTTAAAGTGACCCAGAGCTCACTCGCATCCATGTCTAGGTCCCTGAGGATGGAGGAGGCTTTCTCCATGCTTAAAAGATGGAGGAATTCCCCCAGCCATCTCTCTCTGGAGAAGCAGGAGGGTTTCCTCACCTTCCAGTTCATTAAGATTAGGCGTTTTGTTGTAAGGCACGCCAAGGCGATCACTTTTTGGTGTTTAGTGCTTTGGATATTTTCCAAACTCTTCCACCTTGTGCTCCTGAGATTGACATTCCGCTTGATACAATTTGGAATAAAACTCTTTAAAAGAAGTGCATACTGAAGCTTGATCTACAATAATGTTGCTGCTGCAGTCTCTTATCGCTGGTATTGATTGCTTATTTTCCTGCTGTTTAAGTTGATAAGCTAGCATTTTACCTGCTTTGTCACCACTCTCAAAATATCTTCTCAGAGCTAAAGAGAGCAAAGGCAGTCTCCTCATGGAGTATTGCTTGTAAATCAGCTCTAGCTATTAAAAGCTTTCTCTCTAAGGCCAGATTTGTTGTATCAAGCATAATTATGTTGGGCTTCTAGTGCCATAATTTTAGCAAGTAGATTATTTTTCTTTTCGCTTTTCAACTTGCGTTGGGCGGTAGAATAACTAATTATCCAGCCCCTGCATGTTACCTTAAAAGCTTCCCAGACTGTTTGGATGGAAGAGACTGAACTCATGTTTATTTTACAAAAATTGTTGGTTCTCTGTCTTAGAAGGGAAACAAATTCTGCATCCTTCAATAATGAATTATTAAATCTCCATTGTCGTGTTCTATGCTGGTTATCAAATATAGAGCTGAAAATCGTTGACAGCGGAGCATGATTTGAAATGAGAATGTTATGGATTTCTGTGTCAATGACATTCACCGTATGAGTAGATGAAATGAGGAGGTAATCAATCCTCGAATAAGAATTGTGTGCGTGTGAATAGTATGTATACCTCCGTTCTTGTGGGTTAACCAAACGCCACACATCAGTCAGTGCCAGTGAGCTCAGCATTTCACCAAAGGCTGCAGATAATGCACTATCTGATGGTAGAGGGCTACCAGATCGATCCACATTAGCATCATTGACTAAGTTAAGGTCGCCACCCACCAATAAAGGAGTGTCTGCATACTGAGCTAACAAGGTAGTGAGGGAGAGAGAAAAAAGGGCCTGAGCTGAGTTTTGCATAAATGTTAACCAAGGTGCATTTTTCATTCTGAAGTATACCCGACAAAACTACATAGCGCCCATCCTCATCCACTCTCAATTCCAGCAGTTTAAAAGAAATTCTTTTAGCTATGAGTATGCTAACACCTCTGGCAGCTCCCAAACCTGGAGAGGAAAATACTTGACCCACCCACCTTTGTTTTAATTTCAGAGACTCCTGCGTAGTTAGGTGTGTCTCTTGGATCATGGCAATATCACATTTCAAAGCTTGCAGGTGGGATAAAATCTTATACCTTTTTACAGGGTTCTGAATCCCATTTACATTCCAAGAAACTATTTTTAACGCTTTAACCATCCTTTAAGGAGCTATGCATATTTAAAAGATTGTGGGACAATTGATGATTGATGATGTAGCACTGACATGAAGAATGCAAGATGACAATTACTGAACAAATCCTTTCTGCTTTACTTCTGTCCACTTTATCTCTGTTACACTGTGAGGGAGAGGGGGAAAGTATATATGGTAATGTTTCCATAACATTACACTTTGTTTTAAGGTGAAGAGACTGTACAAGACCCTTCTTGTCAAGAAAGGTTTCTAGCACTCTGCCTAGCAGCCAAGAGCCACGAGGAGCAGCAGAGTCCACTACTAAAACAATGTTCCCTGGCACAAAGCTTCTTTTTTCACGATTCCATTTTTGCCGTTCCTGAAGCAATGGAAGGTACTCCTGCACCCATTGTTTGCAGAACAGATCTGAAATATATTGAACCTGTCTTCACCTTCTTTTCACATACAGGTCTTGTTTCACAAACAGTCCAGGTGGTAAAGCAGGTTTTCCATTCATGAGGAGAATGTGATTAGGAGAAAGAGGTTAAATATCGTTGGGATCCTTGGAAAGCTTAGCAATGGGCACCCATTTAGTATGGCCTTAACTTCACAAAGAACTGTATGAAGTCCATCATTGTCCAAGGTCTGCTGACGCAAAACGGAGTTGAGTACCCTTCTAATCATGTGGATGACACGCTCCCAAACACCACCGTAGTGTGATGCTGACGTGTGGGTTGAAAGTCCACTTGATTCCATACTGACATAGTGCTCCCCTGTATTTTACTGAGATTTAATCTTGCAAGGGCCTCCCTTAGTTCTCTTTTTTGCGCCAGCAAAATTAGTGCCATCGTCCAGAACACATGTAAGAGACCTGGCCTCTTCTGCTCATAAATTGGAGCAAAGCATTAATACATGTATTGGTATCCAATGAATTTGCCACCTCTAGGTGAACAGCTCGGCTAGCCAAACAGGTAAAGATCACTCCATAGCGCTTACACAAGCTGCTCCCCCTCTTCACCTCAATCGGCCCAAAGTGGTCAACTCCAACGCCTGAGAACGGAGGGAGAATTGAGATATGTTGATCCTTTGAGAGAATGAGAGGATGCTTAGTTTCTTCTGGTAGTGCTGCCCTACTCAGCCATCCTCCAACTCTTAGTAAACCCTCCACCAGGCATGGATCCAGTTTGTAAATAAGACTTTCCTTCCTGACTGCAGACTTTCCAGACAACAGTGCATCAACTTCCTCCTTGAACCGCTGCTGCTGAGCATAGCGAATGATGGAAATTTCTGCCTCCAAAAGGTCATCATATGAGACACTCTGACCCCCAAGTGCACTTTTGACCTTTTTCATCTCCAATTCCAGATGAACAGATGGCATATTTACACCAGAAGCCTGCAGCTCCTTTCTCTTTTGGCTCAATTTAAGCAAAATCTTCTTTACCTTAAGGAACCAGGCAGTTGCGCTTGAGCTTCTTCCAGTCCGAAAAGTAAGTGATTACTTAGTCTGTAGCATTTGGTAAGTCCTGAAAGACTATAGTGTTCACAGTGAAGTCTTTCGTGACTTCTGGGTCATTCAATGGAATAGTGCTTTCCACAGCATTTTCTGGCTAATACTTCTCTGGCTTCCAAAGAAAGCTAGGCCCTTCAATCCGTCTGCTACCATTCAGTAGTTTGTCAACCTTCATACCTCTGGATGTGTTGTCTGCCATCACGAACCAACAACTTAGGCTAGCTCGCTAGGTTGTTGATGACGAAGATGACGTCATCAGGGTGAGACGGGGAGTAACCGAAGTGCTCCGGTTGACCAGCAAACAATGTATTTTTTATAGTGATCTTCTACCGCTTGCTTATTAAATTTTATGGTTTTGGTGTCCGGAACATCTGTATCGTCTAAACTGACCATTAAAGTGTAAGTCCATCAGACAGAAACGGGACTTTTACCGTGTCACTGTTGGCAGCAAAACTGCCATCATGCCGACAAAGGAAGGCGACACCACTACAAACACTGTGGATGATCAGCTATCCAGAGTTGATATTAAAGGTATAATAAGCAAGCAGATGGACATCCTATTTTTGGACACCAATTTTGTCAACAAAATCAGCAAAATATTGTTGGATTCCCTCATCGAACCAGTTAAGGAGGCCATCGCAGAGTTTATCACGGAGACGGTAACGGAAACCATCCAGTACGAACTAAAAGGCACGGCTGATAAACTTTGTGAACTGCAACGTAAGTATGATGATTTGATTGACAATCTCGATGAACAAGAACAGTACTCTCGATGGAACTGCCTCGTTGTTTTTGATGTACCTGAAAAGAGAGATGAGGATACAACCAAAGTCGTTTGTAACATTTTTAAGACTAATCTCAAAATAGAGGTGCAGCCTACGGAGATTGACAGGACCCACCGCCTTGGTCAAAAGCCTGTAAACCCGAAGGCTAAACCGAGGGGCATTATTGTCAAGTCCACTAAATATTATGTCCGGGATAGCGTTTTCAAGGCAAAAAAAGCACTGAAGGACTCTAAAATGCATATTTTGGAGAACTTAACGACCAAGAGAGCGAAACTGTTCACTGATCGCCGGGAAAAACACTGGAATAACCTGGCTGCTAGTTGGACTAGAGATGGGCGCATTCACCTGCTGACACACGGGAAGGAACTGCACGTTATCAGCAGACTCTCTGATGCCAGTAGGTTGTGCATTATATGAACTCTAGGCACAAATGACTTTGGACTACCTGATCACACATAGACTATTGTATTATGCTGCTGTCGCTGGATTCTAAGCAGTGTTTGGGAGATTTCTCTGGCCCTTGTACTTGTACTGGACATTGAATTGAATTTTAAGCATTTGTTTTTATTTTCTGTAGAAGTCCCGAGGGAATGGAATTTAGATTAGTTGTTAGTAGAGTAATAGAAAGTAATATGAGGTCTTGTATCTTGGTCTTAGTTCTTTTAATCTGTCACCCAACATAGAATTATTGTCTCAAGTTTGCATTGTATGGGATTAAATGACTTGGATTGTATTGAGGATTATGATGAGTTTGAACAGTTTTGCCTCTATAATGATGGGAAGCTAAATTGTTGCCAATTTTTGCCAGATCAGTTGAAACATTTAAATCATAATAATCACTTTTCATTGTTGCACCTTAACATTAGGAGTCTAAACAAGCATCATGATGACCTTGTTTCCCTCCTAACAAATATAGACCTGAGCTTTAATGTCATTGGCTGCAGCGAAACTTGGCTAAATGAAGGATCTTGTATGGATATCCATAATCTGGATGGATATAAATTAGACTATAAAAATAGATCTGGTAGATCAGGAGGAGGAGTCTGTTTGTATGCAGCCTCTGAACTCTCAGTTAGCGTTTGTGATGAATTCATTATTGCCGATGGTCACTCTGATTCTCTATTCATAGAGATAGATGTAAAAAGTAGTAAAAACATTATAGTTGGAGTAATTTACAGGCCACCAGACTCTGATATTGACATCTTCAAAATTAATTGAAAAAAAACTTTTATATCGTATAAATAAAACAAATAAAACCTGTTTCATTCTTGGTGATTCTAACATAGACCTTGTTAAGGATGACACTATGACAAATGACTTTATTAATATTTTACATTCCTTTTCATTTTTTCCCACAATCAATACTTTCACTAAAGTTACAGAGTCTAGTAGGACAATAATTGACAACATCCTCACAAATTCTCACAAAGCTCGTATAGATTCTGGTATAATATTCTCAGATCTAACAGATCATTATCCTATTGTTTTATTCACTGATCTTGGTAAGAAAGCTGATGATTCCCCCACTAAAACTAAAGTGAAGGTCTTAAAAGAAAAATCTTTACAAGAACTATGTGCAAACCTGCAAAGTAAAACGTGGAATTCTGTCTATAATTGCAATGATCCGAACACTGCATATAATGTACTAATTAATGAAATCGCCGATTCTATGGATTGTACTATACCTGTAAGACTTATAAAGCAAAGTACCATTAGACAGAAATCTTGGCTCACAAAGGGTATTTTAAAATCTATCAATAAAAAGAACAAATTATACAAACGATTTGTTAAAAACCCTAGTGATGCAAATAAAGAATTGTATACAAAGTATAGAAATAAACTTACGCAAGTAATATGCATGCATAAGCGAAGGTACTATACTGAATGCATTAAAGTTTGTCAGGTTGACCAAAAGAAATCCTGGCAGGTTCTAAATGAAATCCTCTGTCATAAGCATAAAAATACTACTCTCCCTGACACCAAAATCAAGGGAAACTCCAAAAATGCTGAAAATACCACTGGAAATGCTACTAACAATCTTGAACTCGCCAATAAATTTAATAATCATTTTGTTTCTATTGGAAAAAACCTCTTGCTAAAGATTGATCAACCACACAATGCCACATTTAGACAATACCTCAAAGACAATTATCTGAACTCTCTTTTCCTTAGGCCAACTGATAGAGAGGAAGTGTTGGAAATTGTTATGAAAATGAAGAGCTCACACACAGCTGGTGTAGACAACATTTGCAGTAAAATTCTTAAAGCTATAATAAGTGAAATTCTGGAGCCGCTGGTCTATTCTATCAATCTGTCCTTACTCAGTGGAGTTGTGCCTGATATGTCAAAAATTGCAAGAATTGTACCAGTGTTTAAGTCGGGGGATAAAAATGACTTGCATAATTATAGACCCATATCTATTTTACCTGTCTTCTCCAAGGTATTGGAGAGAGTTGTCTATAGTAGACTAAGTGATTTTTTAGAAAAATTTAAAATCCTATCTCCGCAACAGTATGGCTTTAGGAAAGAGAACTCCACCTCAATGGCGATTTTGAATCTGTTGGAAAAAATTTATGATTGTATTGACAAAGGCGAGTTAGGCATTGGAGTTTTCCTTGATTTGTCAAAGGCTTTTGACACGATAGATTTTGAAATTCTTTTTAATAAGCTTCAATATTATGGTGTCAGAGGTACTGCCCTCAGTTGGTTTCGTAGCTACATGTTTGGGAGGAAACAATGTATCTCTATATCCAATCACAAATCTGAATGTAGAACAGTAGAATATGGTGTCCCCCAGGGATCTATCCTCGGCCGCTCCACTTTAATTTATATATAAATGATTTTGTACATTGTTCGAACATTCTGCACAAAGTTCTGTTCGCAGATGATACTAATTTATTTTTATCACACAAGAACATACAGGATCTGCGAAAGAGTCTCAATGATGAATTGATCAAGGTGGATACATGGTTAAAATGCAATAAATTGTCACTAAATATAAATAAGACAAACTTCATAATTTTTTGTTCAAACAGAAATCGAAGCAACCTTAAACTGATTGATATAAAAATAAATGATGGTCCTATTGAGAGAGTGAAGTCCACTAGATTCCTGGGAGTTCATATGGACGAGTTCATAAATTTCAGGGGCCATATAGATGTTTTAACTAAAAAAACTATCAAAATATATTGGATTATTTTTTAAGTTGAGGCATTTTTTACCTGGTGAAGCACTTAAAACATTATATCGGTCATTATTTGAGCCTCATCTTAATTACTGCAATATTATTTGGAGCAATACATTTCCCAGCTACCTAAGGAAATTGATAATTCTGCAGAAGAAAATTATTCGAGCTATATCTTGGGCTAAATTTGACGCTCCCTCTGACCCACTTTTCCATCGTTATGGCCTTCTGAAAATGACTGAACTTAATACCTTTTATAATGCTTGTACTATGTTCTGTGTTGTTAATAAGCTTAATGAAAGACTTTGTGACCTGATTCCAATTTTCTTTCCTCCGCATTCATATCAGACTAGGAAGAAGCATTTTATTAAGGGAAAAAACCGGAAACTCAAACGTACTAGCCTCAGTATTGCTTGTAGAGGTCCACAGGTATGGAACAATCTTGATAAAGACTTGCAAATGTCCCCATCTATACTTGTTTTTAAAAATAGACTAAGGAGGCGTCTGTTGCTGAAATACTCTCAGTCAGGATTTTGATACGGTATTCTCTCTTTCTTACATTGCTGACGTGACCACTTGGACCTTGTTAGGAGTAGAGCTTAGGTTAGGTTAGCCTTGGTTAGGGTATCTCTTGTATGGGTGTATTTGGCTGAGAGTGTTATGTGTATTTGTATGTGTATATATGTGAAAATGTATTTTTCTGTTTTTTTTTTGGGGGGGGTTGGATTATGTTTAATTGTACATGTATTTAATTTGTGCCTGGGCCCCTTTTAACAAGCTTCTTAAGCTTCCTAGGGTGTCCCATTTCACATTAGATAACGACAAAATGAGTATATTGAACATGGTTTTAACTAATGTGTGAATAAAGAACTGAACTGAACTGAACTGCCGGATTGTCCTTTGTATTGACATACCTCCATTGTGACGCATTTGTGGCATCTCTGATGGTAGAAATCCTGTTTGCCACAAAGGTATGAAAGCGTCGGTCCTCATTGCTTATGTACTTCGACACAGAGGTGCTCTCAGTCCAAAAGATTGAGTCCTCCAATGGTAGCTGCAGCTCTGCTCTCATCATTCTGTCCACACGAACAGCAAGGACTGCCGCCGTAAGCTCTAGGCGGGGGATGGTCACTTGCTTTAGCGGTGTAACTCTTGCTTTGCCGAGCAGGAAGGCAACATGAGGATCATCTCTGTTATTCTCCATCCTTACATAACTGACAGTGCCATATCCACATTCACTTGCATCGGAGAAGTGATGCAACTGGGAAAGTGCGGGCTGCCCAAAGTCCTTTGGCTTAATGCACCTTGTGATTTTAAGCTCTGACATCTTGCTAAGCTCTTCCAGCCACTTTTCCCAGGATTGCTGTATATCTTGGGGTAAGTTCTCATCCCACCCACAGCTTCTCCTACAGAGCTCCTGAAGCAAGATTTTGCCACAAAGAGTAACTGGTGCAATAAACCCCAAAGGGTCATACACTGAACTGAGCACAGACGGCATGCCACGTCTAGTGTCAGGCTTCTCTTTCATCAGAGTCTCGAACTGGAAGGCATCACTCTTGATGCACCATTGTAAACTAAGGGCTCTCTCTGACGGAAGATGGTCCCTATCCAGCTCCAGTTCATTTAAGTCCTTAGCTCTGTGTTCCTCTGCCACAGTCTGCAGCACCACTTGGCTGTTACTGACCCACTTTGTCAGATGAAAACCTGCTCTTTGGCAGATGGCCATTAAATCCTTTATCATTTGAATGGCTTCCTCTTCTGATGATGTGTTTTTCAAACAGTCGTCCACATAGAGGTTTTGCTTCACTGCTTCAATCACTTCAGCTGGAAAGAATGCCTGGCTGTCCTTAGCTGTCCTCCTTAGGAACATAGCAAGCGCAGCTTTGGGGGACTAAACGACCTCAAACAAGTGGACGGTCATCCTGTACTGTGCAATCTCTTGACTCAGGTCACCCTCGGGCCACCGCAGGAAACGGAGGAAATCTTTGTCCGTTTCGGTGACCTTAACCTGATAAAAAATCTGCTGGATGTCTCCCATAAAAGCCGCAGGCTCCTGCCTGAATCTTGTGAGCACTCCAAGCAAATTACTGGTGAGATTGGGACTCTGTAAAAGTTGACTGTTGAGTGATGTTCCTTTAAAAGTTGCCCCACAGTCAAATACCACATGCAAAGTATTCTTTCTCGGATGATAGACTCCATGGTGGGAGATATACCAGACCTTTCCTTCTTCGCAGCTCAACTGATTTGGAGGTATTTTCTCTGTATATCCTTTACTGATGACAGCAGTGAAGAAGCTTGTATACTCCTGATGAAACTGCTTATTTCTCTCAAATCTTCTCTTAAGTCCAAGAATCCTTTGCTTAGCCACAGAGAGATTGTTTGGGAAAGTGGGCTACTCTTTCCTAAAGGGCAAATTTATGCTATAGTGCCTGTCCAACAGTTTTGCAGAGTGATTTACGATTTCCAGGAACCTCCTGTCTTCTCTTGACATTTCATTGTCCTCGTAAGTCCTTTCATTGAAGTCATGCATGTATTGGTTGCATAGCAGTTCCTCCGGCTTGCAAACAGAAATTCTATTCACAGCAGCAACAAGTCCAGCCGCCAAGTTAGTGGTGTTGCTGCTTCTCACAGGCCCATTGATGACCCAGTCCAACACTGTCTTTACAGCGTAAAGGCCTCCCCCACAACTGTTGATTATTTCCCAAGGTTCCAATAACTTGGGAGCGTTGCTTCCAATCAACAAATCAATATCTGCCTTTATGCGAGGAACCTGGATACCTGAGAGGTATGGCCACTTTGCCAAGTCTTCTTCTGTTATGATGATATCTCTTGTTACTGGCATTTTCCTCTGACTGAGGACCTCTGGTAGCTGATAATAGCACTCGTTTAGACCAGACACTTTGAGATTGGTGAATGTGTACGTTGGAACCACCTTTTCCTGTCCCATAGTACGCAAGAGAAAATTTGAACGTCTACCTCCAATATTCAACTCTCGCATCAGACTTTCTTAGCAGAATGTAGCAGAACTGCCAGGATCCAAAAAAGCGTAAGTATGTAGCCTGGAATCCATCCGTATCAAGCTTTAGTCGCTCCCAACGGTCACTTGCTTGTACTTCTGGCCTCAGTCGGTAGACCAGCGTTTCACTTCCAAAAATTCCCACAGATTCCATACGCGACCTGTGATTGGCTCACAATCGCAAGGGTGCCCCCCTCCCCCCTTTAGACAGACTTAAAAATAAATAAAAATACCATAGGTCTGCATTCAACGGAAGTCCTGCCTCCCGGCTCGTGTTTATACGAGTAGGCCTATTCATCTGAGTAGTAGCAGAGTCTCTGGGCAATGAACGAGCAGGCGGGACTTCCGTTGAATCTGTGACTTACTTGAAGCATAATGTGGTATTTTTATTATTTTTAGTGAAAAAATAACAGCGTTTCTGGAGTTCTGAGGATACGAGTGGACAAAGCAGACTTGGATTAGACTGGACGATGCGTTGGGACGATGGTTTTAAAGTTTGTCAACGGACGTTTTGTGAGTTTTCCCATTGCTACTAGGTGACCCCATTTGCTTCCAGCAAAAAGGAATTTGGATAATTTTCAAAACTCTCCAGTGGCCATAAAGTTGCGCCAGGTGAAGAACAACTTTGTCCGTTCAAGACATCTAATGGTGAGTAATTGATATACAAATTATAGTTTTTGGGTGGAGTATCACTTTAATCTAGCTGATGCAATCATGCCTTCGAGCTATAGCTAATGCCAATTACAGTGAAATACGTTATGTAGTTTGAGTATTATTTAATTTAGCCTTTATTATACTGGGGAATCACTGAAATAAACAAAATGCAGATATGGCCAAACATTATCCTGTTCAAAAACCTAACAACCACTCCCAAGACTAAAACGCAAGCAAGCCACAATCTAATTTTTAAGCTCATGTCAAATAACATTCACGAATGCCGTTGCTGGCCAGCTAACTCATATTTGATTGGTGGTTCTCGCCTTAGAATAAAAAAAAACATGAATATTCATATATTCACTTCAATAGTGCGTAAGGGCTAAACGCTGGCTATCGACTGAGGCCAGACTGATAAGTCAGTGACCGTTGGGGGAGTGACCAGCACTTTATCAGAATGGATTCCAGGCTAGTAAGTATGTACCACTTTGTCTCCTTGCTGGACTTAACCATGACAGGCAGTATTGACAGAACAGTCATCCTTTCCGGCCCCTATATGCCCACAAGTTCCTTGAGAAAACCGATGCACCAGTACTTTGGTGGACCCTGGGATTGTTTGGAATCTGGAATGACTTTTTTTCCTTTTCAAATGAAGCATGGTGGGATGGCTTTGATCGCAACTTTTGCAAACAAGGCGCCTTCTGCAATCCTTACTCGTGTCCAATACACAGGCAGGCAAAGCAAATTCCTTTCTCCTTCAGAAAGTTGATTTTTTCCCGATGCTTCTTTCTATTGAGTTGAGGACATTCCTCCAATGCGTGTTTGCGAGAGCAGCACATGCACACAGTGGGATCTGACTTCTCAGTTATGCCTTGTATTCTTGGAGCATTACCTTTAGCTCTCAGTTCTTCTTCGCAGTCAGCGAGCTTCACTGTGGTGGCAAAGCTATTTCCTCTTGGGTTTGTCATGTGCAGAGACTTGTTCACACTCTTTATGCCAGTCTTCACAAATGAAGAGTCCTGAATATCACCAAAGACAGAATTAGATAATATCTTGACTTCTCGTTCAATAAAATTGACAAAATCTGTTAACTGTGCCCAGCGTTTGTACTTTTCCAACACGTCATGTGCAGCACTCCTCCAACTTTCTCTTAATTTGAACGGTAGTTTTGACATTACTGTTCTCATATTAGCTAGTGTATTCAGTTCTTGTACATATTCAGGTTCTTCCATCAAGTTACAACAACCATGCAAAAATAGAGAGTAGGCTTGCAGCGCTTTCACGTCCTCAGATTTAACTGCAGGCCACGCTTAGGCCTTTTTCTATATGCAGCAGCAACTTTGAATTCATTCCCAAAATGT